>RJWT010002210.1:0-23409 GCA_004365215.1 Cuniculus paca
TACACTCTTAAGTTTTCGGATCAACAGGTCTAACCTTTTTCACTATGCAATCCAGATAATTCTGATGGGTGCTCTGGGGACAAAATATTGAGCAATACTGCTTCACCGTAACAACTAGAAAAGAAAGGAGCATGGTGCAGATATGAGTAGGTTGGCATGTTTGACAGGAGATGGGAACATTTTTTTACTGTAATGCTATCTATTTGTTCTGTGAAATACAATGTATCATCCACGTATTTTATGAAGTAAATGTGGATCTTACCTGCAAGACTCTCACCAATTATGAATGGAGCGAGAAGAACCCATCCCTGGCTTTGAAAACAACTGCTCTAGTGGATTGCTGAGTTATTCATTCAGTTTTACCTCCAAAGTGGCTCAAGAAGACTTTAGGTCTATTTCTTAAGCAATGGCAGGAAGGAATGTGTTTCCTAAAAGAGCAACAGGAAGGCCAGGTGACTGAGAAAAGACTGGATGAAGTGTGGAGATAAACCAAGACTTCCAAGGTGTTGCAGGGTAGAAACCCTATCAGAGGGAACGGTAAGATCCAGAAAAGGAAAAGACGTATTTACAGCTGAAAGGGAAGTACATGGGAGACGTGGTTTGTTTACAGTGTCCTTGTATTTGTAATGGTATTGTTTAAAATGTCTTTTATCCCAGAAATATTTCCTGGAACCTCTTACCAGGCCTCCCAGAATGCTGAGATTTACATGTGCACAATGGGGAACATCTGTGGTCTTCAACTTACACAGCTAATGGCCTTTCCCCGACATCACAAGAGACTACAAGCCAGCATTCTGTAAAGACGTAACCAGCTGTAGAGAAAACATTTATCAGGGAGAATTGCCCATCTCCTAAGCATTTAGTTATGCAGGAAAAAAATCTACTTAATAGAAATATAAAAAATGGAATTTTCCATGGGTCACCCTAATTGCCTATTCCAGTCACTCCTGTGTATTGAAACTACAACTGGAGTTAGATTTGAAATTCAGGCAACTCTCAACTGTTATGTATTTAGAAATTTATCAGCCATGCATAACCCAAATGTAGGATTTAGCTAAACATTTTTACTGCCTCCTCCTCCTTTCTGGGCATCTTTTACTGGACAAAGATGCCTTCCTCAAGTGTACCCTTGTCTCCCTTCAACCTGCTACCATGAATTGTAATGGTCAACAATCTGATGTTAAAAGGAGAAGTAAAGGAGACACTTTCTCTCCCCAAAAGTGAACTAAGTAAAGGGGATACCTCCCCAATCACCACCACCAAAAGTGAACTATTACAAAATGTGGCCACCCCACCTCAATCTCCTCCTGAGTTTGAGGGAAGAAAGCAGAAGTCATTTATTACACTGACTGGAGGCAGAAAATTTCCTTAGATATCCAGAAGAAAATGTCCATGAATTCAGGCCAAGCCAAAGCTGCCTTTCCCAGCCTTGTGGACAGCAAGCCCACCCTCTCGGAAGTGCCTCAGACAAGAGTCTGCTATGTTTCTCTAGCAAGGAAACTTCCTGTAGGTCTCCTGTCTCCTGCCCTGAAAGCTTGAGAATAGCCGGAGCTCAGTCATCTGTCCTCCTCATCCTGTGAGAAAGAAGAGTCAGGGAATTTCCATTTAAATAACTTCAGCATAGCTGCTGGAAAAACAGGATGAAAAAACTACAAGAAAGTATAAAGAGTTGTGGAATTCACACACATATACTACACACTGATACATGCGCTTAATTCAGATATATGTAAAATAACTGGTTTAAATATTATAAATAAATAAATACATGTATAATACATGTGGTTATATATGGTATATAATATATTATAAATATTTATGTGTATATTATTATGTATCTTACCCTGTTTAAAAGTCATGTACCATGTTCATTGCCTTGTTTTGATTGACTTTACTGTTTTGTTTTGTTTGATTGTATTCTTTTCAAAATAAAAAAAAGAAATAAAAATTTAAAAAAGAAATAAATATATAAAATATTGCCCTTTCTTTCTTCCAACATATGTTGTCTGTGATTTCCCAGTCCCTCAGATCATAGCCAAAAGACTCTCAAGAGAATTAAAATTAAAGACAGAAAGCAGATTTCCAGCAGGATGGGTGGTTGTTGTTGAAATTTGATTTTCAAAGCCAAGTTTAAAAGCCGATCCAGCCCACAGTGGATGATGGGTGCCTAAGGAAAGAAATGGTTTGGCAAGAGTTTCCAATATCCTCCTGTCTCCAAACATACAAGTTCAACAACCCACACTGTTCCCTTATTCTTCCTCCAAATGGGGAGAAACATTTCTGGTCAGACATCTTCCTTAGCTCCTAAAACCCTCAGAATACTCTGAGTAGCCTAGAACCTGCCTGCTGGAGAGGCGACCTCAGTGGGGAGGGACTCTATTGGAAGCATTTGAGTGATAAGCAGCTCCTTCCATACCCAAGGGGCCTGTCTTTACAGTGTGAAAATTTCATCCATGGCATACTTTGATTCCATAGACTTTGGTTCTTCAAGATGTTGAGAGGTAGGAAAAAATAAAGGAAAGGGGGAAGCTGAGGAAGAATTTACAAATGTGCATTTTCCTGTCACCATAAATAATCCCCTAATCATCAGAGTAGTTTATGACAGAGTCTCATAGGCCTTCTAATGAAAGGAGAAAGCACTTTGCTTTCTTTTTGATAATAACATTACTAATGAAAGTGTATTCATGATGTATAAGTCTCCTTACATGAATGGAATGTTCCTCTTTAAAAAAAAAATTGCAGAACAGCATTGCCTCTCCTAAAGCAAACATGAGAATCACACCTTAGTTTTTCTTCTGACTGTTTTTAATATTATTTGCCTCAGAGAAGCCTGATCTGCCTTCATTCTTCCTGGCTGGACTACTTACTGTCTGACAGTTAGAAAACACATTTAACAAAAGATAAATATCTCTAATGTAAAATCACTGACATTTCAACAGTTCTGAATCAACAGGTTCTCTCATGGCAGCTCAACTTGACTTAACTGAAGCCAGCTCTGAAGATAGAGAAGATAAAGGTCTTTTCCTACTGGGATTCTGGGGTGATCAGAAATGCCTCTGAGAAGCATTTGAGACTCAGCAATCTGCCCATATCTGCCTTTCTAGGAATTGCACTTGTTTCTTCAAATCAAGTATCTTCTCCAGTCAGGACAGGTTTCTCTCTAACTCCTTATTCAGCAAGAATATTTTACTCCCTTGACTGTTTTTGAGCTGTCTCCCTGGAGATTCTTACCAGTTTAAAGAACTTGCCTCTTTGTGATGTTTAGAATTTGGACTACTAGACTCTCTTTTCTCTGAGTTCTGTTGTACTTTTCTGCACACAGTAAATTGGCCCTTGGAGCTGTTCTGATCCCTAATTATCAACACTAAACAAGCAACTGTGTTCCCAAATATATGTAAACAAGTATGCAAGCAGATTTTAAAACATTATAGATGGTCTGAAAAAATAATATATGTTAATGGACAAAAGGAGACTGAGAGGGAAATTTTAGGTGCAGAATTAGGAAAGATATCATTGAGGATACATTTGAAATGAACAAAAGCAGCCAGTTGCCCAAGGAGAAAAGATGAGGAGAATTCCAGACTCCAAGTGAAAAAACTCCTAGAGGAAACAAGCTGGTAATTCAGGAATGGAAAGAAAATCAGTATAGAATGAAGAAAGATACAAAGATGAATTTGGAAAAGACGCCATTGGGAGATGGTGGACTCTGTTGGGTTTCATTCAAACTGCAATGGCAAATCATTGGAAGACTTCAATCAAGGTAGTGATATACATTAGTTTATGTTCTTAAAGGAACTTTCCCTTTGCAATGAGAAGACAGGATTAGGGAAAGCCTGAAACTGAGAGGCTTATCCTAGGGTGTTAACAGTGGAGGTAAAAAGTGGTGAATTAGGTGTATCTGAAGAAAGGACTAAGGGGCCAGAGACGTAGCTCAGCAGCACAGTGCCTGCCTAGAAAGCACAAGAATTCCTTGTATAAAAGAAGAAGAAGGAGAAGGAGAAGGAAGGAGAAGAAGAAGAAGAAGAAGAAGAAGAAGAAGAAGAAGAAGAAGAAGAAGAAGAAGAAGAAGAAGAAGAAGAAGAAAGAGAGAGAGAGAAAGAAAGAAAACACTGGCAATTTTTGACGATGGACTGAATATAGGTTATAAGGGTAAGTGAAAAATCAAGAATAACTGCTAAGTTTTTGACCCAAGTAACTGCTAAATTTTTGACCTAAGTAACTGGACATCCCAAGGCTGATTAGGCCCATGTTTCCATTATATCACAGACAATAAACATTGTTACTACGTTCCTTATACTAAGTACTCATTATGTGTTGTGTGCACTTCGGTCACTATTTATAGTGGTTACCTCAGCCTGTGATGTAAGCATTGTGATCATCACTTAACAGATGAGGAAAATGAGCTTCCACAAGTTAATTTGTCCAAAATCACACAGCTAAGCCTGATTTTTAAACCATAGCCAGCACGACCCTAAATCTATATTGTCTCCTTTCAATTGCAACTCCCTTTACTTGCCCTTAGCTGGCTGGGTGTATATTAACCAGCAATGAAGTTTGACCTTCAAGGGTATAGGCATAGAATAGATGCTGAGCAAAAACATGGGTGGATGATAAACACAAATTATGTTTCTTTCCAGATTTCTGGAAAGTATATTTGTTCATTAGGTTTCCATGATGATTTTTGTTTTGTTTTGCTTTGTTTCATTTTGTACAAGGAAAACTGAACAATCTCAAGTTGGACCTAGAGACATCTGTGTTCAAATTTCAGCCTTAATAGTGGTCCAACCTTTGACAAGTTTCTTAGCTGAAAGTGTTCATTTCTAGACCTGCAAAGTGAATGTAATAATATTTACCCTTGAAGGTAATACAAAGATTATATAAGTGATGTAGGAATCATTTTACACAATATCTAGTAAGTAGAAAACTCCCAATAAATAAACATCTATTTTAGTAGCTTCCAAGAGTGGGCACCCAGACACAAACAATCATCCAAGTCAGTATTTTCTTTTTATTTATTTATTTTTCTCATGAGCTAAGGCAACTCAAGCAAGAGAATGACTTGCCTAATGGCCAAATTAGATTCAGGGCAAAAATTCTCGCTTGTCAATTATCTGAACACATTCACTAAATCACCCATTCCTTGGATATCATGGTGGCACATACACCAGTAAGCTCGGTACTCTGGGAGGCTGGGGCACAGAGAACCCAAGCTCCAGACCAGCCTTGGCAATTCAGCAACTTACTGAGAATTTGGCTCAAAATAAAAAAATAAAAAGGGGTTGGGAATTTTGATGGCTGATTAAATATCAAAATCATCTGAAGCATTTAATAAAAATTATTAATTTCCTCATGTCCAAATTCTCAGAAATTCTGATCTAGTAGGTCTAAGGTGGGGGTCTAGGAATAAATCTTTTTTAAAAAGCTATCTGTTGCCAGTGAGGAAAATGTGGATTGAAGTCACAATGATGCACAACATCATACTCAATAAGAGAATTATGATCAAAAGGACAGTGTTGGTGCAGATGCAGAGAAACTGAAATTTTCATGTGAAATAGAGCAGCATCTTTGGAAAACAGTCTGGAAGTTCCCAGATATGATCAACAAGAAGTATCATCTAACCTACTAATTCCATCCCTATGAATATCTATAAGGAAATTGAAAACATATATCCCAAATGTTGTATATTATATACATAATGACATTATGTGCAATAATCAAAATGCCAACATATAATAGACTCAAATGCCCACCCTCCAAAGAAAAGATCAATAAAATGTTGTCTGTGTGTATAATGGCATAGTATGCCTTTATATGATAAATATGATAAATGCTACAAGATGAATGAATCTTGAAAATGCTCATCAAAAGAATTCCACATATTAGTATATGATTTCATTGAAATAAAGTGACCAGATTAAACAAGTGTGTCATGACAAAAAGGAGGGTAGTGGATGCCTAAGCTTGAGGGAAAAAATAAAGAATTTGGAGAGGGACTTCTGGAAAGATGGCAGAACAGTAGGCAGCAAAGTAAACAGACTCTGAGAGAAACAGTTCAGAAGCTGGAATATAGCATTATGGGGAGAACAAGAAGGAAGGAAGTGGGTCCACTGGACCCAGGAAGAATCTAAAATGTGAATTGAAGCCTGCAGAGAGAATAAAAAGAAAAACTTAAACAAAGAAGAAGGTGGTGGCTGGCAGCACCTTAGCCTGAAGCTGGACTCTCCCTGCAAGATGAGCAGTTGAGCCTGGAGATGCATGATCGTGGTGGCGCTGGCTGCTGGTGACCCCAGAGGTCTCTGCAGAGCAGTGCAGCAGTGGAAGAGAGTGGTGGTTGTGGAGGTCTGCGCTGGCTGGCAGTGAGTGCAGGGGACTCAGTCTTCCCATGTGAAAGAGCGATTGACTGGGAGCCATTTTGGAGTTGAGCAGGATAAGCCCAGGGCCAGGACTGCTGCCAGCTTCTTCCAGCAGATCCAGGTTGGGTGTGGATCTGTAGAAGTTGCTTGGACTGAGTTCTGCTCCTGTGCACATTCTAGACAACATCATGTAGGTTCCTAATAAGCTTAGATCCGAAGGCCCTGGCTGGCTCCGCTTCCATGCAAACTCCAAGGGCCCTCGTGGGCCAGTACCCAGCTCAGTGCAGAAGTATGGGTGCCCACCATCAGATACCTGTAGCCAGCAATGGCTAGAAAAACCAAATGGTATCACTTCAGACAAATTGTAACCAATGCTGGAAGTGCCTGGGACCACCCTACTTACATGTTTGGAAGAAATCAGGAATATGTCAAGACAAAGAAGGAAAAGACAATCTCTGGCATTCAACCCAAGCAGTGCAAGTCCAGGAGAGGTAAACATGGAAGAGACTGGTAGTCACACACCTGAAATGTCTGAAGTAATGTCAACTGAAGGAAAAAAAACAACTTCATGAGGCTTTAAAAGAAATTAGAACAGAAATACTATTCCAGGTAAAAGAAGAAATGAAAACATAATAAAAGAATTGCTAAGCACCTCTAAAGAAGTCACAGATAAAAAAATAGAGGAGCACAGGAAAATGAGGGAAACCATGAAACAGCAATAAAAGAGAGGTTTAGAATGAAGGAGACAGACTCAGAGAGATATCAGGAAATTAAAATCTCCATTGAAAGCTGGTGAAACCACTTGAAAGAAACTGAAGATAGACTTTCAAACCTTGCAGACAGGTTTGCAGCTTGTGATTGCAAAAGGAAAGATCTCTTAAAAATAACAAGGAAACAGGAAGTAACAATTCAACAGCTGCAAGACAGCTCAAAGAAATATAACTTAAGAATTAAAAATTTGAGTGAAAAAGCAGGGGTCAACAGAAACAACATCAGGAGTCTACTTACAGAAATAATTTCTGAGAACTTCCCAAACATGGGAAAAGGAAGTGACATTCAAGTAAGTGAGGCAAATAGAACTCCAGCTAGCCATAACCAAAACAAATCTATACCCAGATATTATAATCAAGATCCCAGAAATTCAATTCAAGAACAGAATATTAAAAGCTGTTACAGAAAAGAAACACATCACCTATAAAGGAAAACCCATCAGAATCACAGCAGACTTCTCAACACAAACCATCAAGTCAAGAAGAGGATGGAGTGAAGTATAGCAAGTCCTGAAAGAAAACAACTTCCAACCCAGACTGATGTACCCTGCAAAACTTTCCTTCAAAATTAATGGAGAAACAAGATACTTCCATGACAAAGAACAACTCAAGGAATTCATGACCACCAAACCAACCCTACAAAGATTACTAAAGGACATTCTAGAGAGAAATAAAAGGACCACAATAACTCAGGAACAATGGCAGAGGGGGGCCATCAAGTGGGGGCATTTGATTGAATAGAGAAGAAAAATAGGGAGCCAATGGTAGGAAAATAGCATGGCAGAAACAACACAGTACAAAAGGGCCATAACCATTAATGTAGATGGCCTCAGTGCACCAACAGAAAGAAACACAGGCAGAGTGGATCAGGAGACAGTATCCATCAAGATGCTCTATACAAGAAACACATTTAACTAGAAAGAAAATTCATAGACTGAAAGTCAAAGGAGAGAGAACAATGCCCTATGTGACAAGAAGCCAGAAAAAAAGTAGGGGTAGCTTACCCATGAACTGCAGAATGGATAAGGAACACATGGCATTTTATACAATGGAAACCTACTCAGCTATAAAGGAAGATAACCTCAAGGCTCTTGTAGGTGGATAGAGGCAACTTGAGATCATGCTCATGGATGAAATGGTTCAGAGTCACATGGATGAATTTCATGTTGTCTCCCTAGTATAACGAACTAAAAGAGTTAGTGGGATCGACAATGCACAATATATATTGGGAAAGTCAAAGGGGAGGAATTATCTAAAAAGGGAAGGAAGTGACCATTGTTAATCTATTATCATGATTTGAAACTCATATTGTCTTCATTGTTCTGCTTAGTTTTGTTTTATTCTGATTTGTTTGATTTTATTATACTTGGTGGCATGGACAGCTCTTTCAAAGATAACAAAATATATAATTGCAGCCATTGAGGATGCCCAATTATCTTGTTTCAAAACCCTATATTTCTTTCATTGTTTTGTTTTGATTGATTTTACTCTATTCTGTGTTGTTTGATTGTAGTATGTCTGAAGGTGTAGGCAACTATTCTGAAGATAACAAGAAGCATTATGGTAGCCACTGCTGTTTTACTAGTATCTTGAAGTTCTGTATTGCTTACATTGTTTTGTTTTGTTTATTTTGTTTTGTTTTGCTGGTTTTATTCCATTCTATTGTGTTTGATTTTATTTATCCCTGATAGTATGGGCAGTTATATTGAAGATAATAAGAGGCATTATAGTAGCCATTATTGATTGCCTTTTACCCTGTTTATAAGTTATGTACCATGTTCATTGTTTTGTTGTGATTGACTACTCTGTTTTATTTTGTTTGATTGTATTCTTTTCAAAATTAAAAAAAAAAAAGAAATTTGAGGGACTGGAAGAATGTAGTACTGCTGAGGAGTACCCAGGTTTGGGGAAGGATGAATGAAAATTCTAGAATTAATTATGGTGATGTTTGCACAATTCCATAAATACACTAAAGCCATTAAGTTGTATAATTTAATGAATGAATTCGATTTCAGTAGAACTGTTATTTAAAAATAATAATTACCAGGTAATTTTGATGTGCAGACAAGTTTTAAAGAGCACTCTTCCAAGTACCTGCTACTCAAACTGATTCATCATCATGTGTGGAGTAACAGCATCATCTGTGAATTTGTTGGAAGTGTAGAATCTCAGCACTAAGATGGAAGAGATTCTGCATTTTAACAAGAACTCAGGGTGATGTGTTTGCCATTAAAGTGTGAGGAGTACAGTTTTATGTTTCTTCTTAGTGTTTCTTAACCTATGTCTTCTCAATCCCAGATAATCAAAGCACAGACTTTGGTTTCAGCATCCAAACTGAATGAGCATCCAAGCTAAAATCAACAGTGCCTTCAACTGACTGTAGGGAAATTTATCAAAACAATTCTGGGAAAGTCCAAAAGAAAAGACCTTCAAAATTAAATCTCTTCAGTATATCATAGAAGTTTAAAATGGTATTGCTAGACTCTGACTGGAGAACATTAAAGTGTTTGGGGTTCTAGTGAGGGGAGAAAAGGATGAGATTAAACCAATATTCAATCAGAGTAGAGGCTGAAAGGCTGGTGGTTCATTGAAATGGAGAGGAAGGGAAATGCTTGCATACTCTGTCATGTAATTTGCATCTCTTCCCTCATTTTTTGTTGCCTTTAGTTGCCTTAATGAAAAATGTGTGTTTCTACACTGTCACAAGAACACTGTGAGTTTTCTTCCAAGATCTATGTCACTCACTTCACATGTTTTATCTTATCTCCTTCAGTTAAAGTACCTTTTCAAAAATTGAATACTGCATCACTGAGATGTTTTATTAAACTCTGAGGCCTACACTTTCAAGCAGATAGACACAGTCTGTTCTGTTGACATTCCAATTAGCAATACATGGTGAACTTACCTCAGATATTTACCTCAAGTCCTTACACAAAATTTTAAAAGTCATAAAACATTGTAATAAGGGACCATTTTTATGTTCTCCTCCTATTCACAGTGGCTGTATTGTATAAACAGCTAACAGACCAAACTAGTCTGAATTCATAAATTCCCTTTAAAAGTATGATTTTTTGCAAACTGCCTAAGTAGTTTGCCTCAGTATCCTCTTTGCTAAATTAACAAAATGACACTGTAAATCCCTTAATACTGAGAGATGGAGGAAGGGGAGGAGAAGAGGATGAAAAAAGAATTAAAATGTGTTATGAACAAGTACAAACTCTACATGAGGAGTATAATCACCATGTACTATGAAAGTATACTAATAAAAAATAAAAATTGGAAAAATTTTAAAATTAAAAAAATAAGCTCAGCCGGGCGTGGTGGCTCACGCCTGTAATCCCAGCACTCGGGAGGCTGAGACAGGCGGATCGTTGTGAGTTTGAGACCAGCCTGGGCTACAAAGTGAGCTCAAGGCCAGCCTGAACGGCATAGTGAGACCCTGTCTCAAAAATAGGGCTGGGGATCTAGCTCAGCGGTCTAAGCGCCTGCCTGGCAAGCACAAGGTCGTGAGTTCAATCCCCGGTGCTGCAAAAAAAAAAAAAAGCTCTTACTAATGTTAGCAAGACTTCCAGGAAGATGGTGGAGTGATGAGCAACAGAGAAATCTTCTCCAAGATTTGGTGTCCAGACACTGGAATATAGCAATATGAGGAAGAAAAGAAGGGAAGTGGGTCCCCTGGACCCAGGAAAAATGTGAAGTGATAATTGAAGCCCACAGGGAGAGCAAAAAGAGAAACAGCAACAAAGAAGAAGGAGGAGGCAGGTGGTACATTCTCTCTGAGACCAGACTTGTTTCATGGGAGGAGCAGCTCAAACCTGCAGACACATAGTGAATGCTGGTCACCCCTAGAGTCTTCCATGGAGAGATGCACCAGTGAAAGAGATCAGTGGATGTGGAGGATTCAGGTGGCTAGTGAGTGGTGTGGGTTCAGAGGTCCTGTGGGAAAGGGCAGTTGACCAGGAGCCATTTCGAAGAGGTGCCAACTGAGCTCAAAACTCAGAACGACTGCTGACTCCATCTAGTAGCCCCCTGCCATGTTCAAGTTCATGTAAGGCATGTCAACTGCTACACATTGAACAGGTCTGGTTCTGGTCTCAGGACCAGAAACCAGCCTGAAATTCAGGAGAAATTAAGATGCAAGCTCACTGGGATTATCCACTACCTGGTGATAAAGCTACTGCTGGCTTGCTGGGATTAATCAACATGGATCTGGACTCTGCCCACATTATCCGCTAGTGACAGACAAGATACACCTTGACATGGACCTTTTTTTCCTCTCTCTCTCTCTCTTTCTCTCTCTGACCTTTTGTTTTTGTTTTGTTTTGTGTTTTCTTCATTGATTATTCTTGTTTTTTCATGAGTGTGAACACGGTTTCTACCTTTTCTGTGATTGTTGTTCTCTTCTGCTCTTTTTATTTCTTCTTTCTCTCTTTCCCTCCTGTCTTCCACACCAGTTTCCCAAAGTTTACATGATCTTCCTTTGTCCCCCACCTTACTTTTAACCTCTTCCTTTTCTTCTATTTTATCTTCGTAGCTTCTTTTAAACATTAAGTCCTGGAGTCCCATGCTCAGCATCTGAAGCAATCTGGTTGCAAGCTCCAAAAGACTTGAGTGACTCCACCCCAAAAGCACTTCCAGGGGTTTTAGCTCCCACAACTTCTCTCTTAAGCCCACTCTGCTTGGTCCTTGCAGCTTTCCTTAGATGATCCATGCTCCTGGCTTTTTCAAATTTCTGGGTTCTCCACTGCTCCTTTGACTTCACACTCACAGCTTCACACACTGCCCTCTCAGGGGCACACTACCTGGCCTCCTAGACCTTCTGAAATCAGGGTGGAAGCCTTTTTAACCTCGGAACTTGTGTATTCTCCATGTGCCTAAAACCAGTGCCATGTGGATGCTGCCAAGGTCGGCTGCCAGCTGGAGCAGTAGGCAGTGTTTCCACTCTTTTAGCCGTAGGGGTCGAGTGCCTGGATTGCTGAGCACTCTGAACCTGATTGTGAGGAACAGATTCTCTATGTCACTGCCATTCTGGAACCTCATGTGGCTGCTGCCATTTGGGAACCTCTTGTGGCCTCTGCCACCATTCTGGAGCATGGTGTTCTGCAGCTTTCTCCTCTGAGCAAAGTCTTTCACTTTTGCAGTTTTGAGACTGCAAAGGGTGGAGACCCACCATAGCTTCCCACGATGCCCCCAAGCTGTCTTTTTTATTTTCCTGTTCCTTCTCAGCAATGGAGAACTCAGCTCTGTCTTTACAGTCCACAGTTTTACTGGAGCTTTCTTTCTGGTCAAATTCACATTTCAAATCATCCTACTGGGCCCTTTCCTCTTGATTGGCAAGATAAATCTGGTTAAAAGCCCCCAATAATAGCCATGTCACTGCCTCAGTGTTAGACTGCCTTGAAATTTCTTCTGCCAGATTAATCAGTCCACCACCCTTAGTCTCAGGCAAAGTCTCTGGACATGAACAGAATGCAGACAAACTTTCTGCCAGGCCACAACACACATGGTGTGGAGTCCAACAATCAATGCAGTCCTTCTTCCCAGCAGAAATGTCCCAAACCTGGTCTTTACCAGTAGGCTTTCTATCAACTTTCTGGTTTCCTGAGCTCTGATCAGAATCTCCCATGCAGAATAGCCTAAGCTGTTCCAGCTCTATGCATTCACACTATATCTCTGAACCTTTCCAAACTCTTCCCACAAGTCATTCCCAAAGGCTCTTGAACCACATCGGTCAGGTACAGTTACAGCAATGACCCCACTCCACTGGTACCAAATTCTGTCTTAGTTACTTTTCTCTCTCATTGTTGAGACAAAATACCTGATTCCCAACATGAAGGAAGGAAAGATTTATTCCTTACAGTTTTTGGAGGTTTCAGTCCATACTCAGTTGGCTCCAAGGCAGGGTGGCATGGCTGAGAGGCAGCCATTCAAGGTGGCCTTCAAGTAACAAGAGTGAAAAGGCAAAGGGGGGAAAACATGCCTTCTTCCCTCCCTCATATTGTATGCTGGCTCCACCCCTGTGTAGGTGTAGCATTCACACCGCTAGTCCCAGCACTAGACAACAAATGAATAACAAAGCTAGATTCAGCTGCCTCCATGACTGCATGAGGCTTGGGGGGCCGCCTAGACACAAACCATAACAGATACCCTCCTCAATAAATTTGCTGGAAAAGACACTAGCTTTTCACATGCCAAAGATTAAAATTAGACCCATATGTTTCACCATGCACTAAACTAAAATCAAAATTGATCAAAGATCTAAATATTAAAACAGAAATATTAAATCTGCTGGAAGATAGAATAGGTAGAACTCTTGAAAACATAAGTATAGGCAGAGACTTTGTGAACACAACTCCTATCATACAGGAACTATCACAAAGAATCAACAACTGGGATCTCATTTTATTAAAGATTTTGAACAGCAAGATAAACCACCAACAGAATGAAGAGACAATGCATGGTGTGGGAAAATTTTTTTCAGCTGTTCCTCAGGCAATGAATTACTATCCAGAATATATAGAGAAATTAAAAAAAAAAATCAGATCCCCCAAAGTTAAAAAACCAATCCAAAAATGGGCATCTGAAAAGAATAGACACTTCTCAGATGAAGAAGTCAAAATGGCAAATAAATATATGAAAAAATTTTCAACATCACTGGTCATTTGAAAGATGCAAATTAAAACAACACTGAGATTCCATCTCACTCCAGGAAGAATGCCTAACATAAAGAAATTAACCAATAACAAAGGTTTACAGACCTTAGGGGAAAAAGGAACTCTTCTCTGCTGTAGGTAAGATTGTAGACTTGTGCAACCACTGTGGAAATCAGTATGGACATTCTTCAAAAAGCTAAGACTACAGATCCCTTTTTACCTAGCTATTCACCTTCTCAGTATCTTTCCAAAATAATTAAAAGCATCATACCACAGATACACATGCACACCCATGTTTATAGTGGCACAGTTTGTAACAGCCAAATCTTGGAAACAGCCCAAATGCCCATCAATTGGTGAATGGATAAAGAAGATTTTTTTTTATATACAATAGAATGCTACTCCACCATAAAGAAGGATAAGCTGGGGACGTTTCTAGGTTAACAGATGCACCTTGAGGCCTACTCTTAAGTGAAATACATCAGACACATATGTGTAAGCATCACATTGTTTCTCTGCTGTGAGAAGCCAAAAGTGTAAACAAAGACCAGAATGTATAATAGATATTTTGAAATAGGAAAAAAATGTTCAAATGGGAAGGGAAACAAGGAGGGAGTAAGAGGAAAGGAAGGAAGGGAAAAGTAAAAATTAAAAAATGAGAAAATAAAAAAAATGGAAACAAACCTTTTGTAAATGGGGAGGGGAGGAGGGGTTGAAAAGATAGCAGTGGAATGGGGGAAAAAAGAATCAAGCTATGTCATCTACAGGTACAAAATCCCTATGATTAATGTGATCATTATGTATACCTACCATGTACCAATAAAAATTATTTTCTTTGAAAAAATGTTAGCAATTACCAGTTATTAGATCCTAAAGCTAGGATAGCAACAACATTTGAAAGCATATTTGCTTTTAAATCATTTTATAAACTAACTATAATTTAGTTTTTAAAAATGCAATATATTTACACTAAAAATTGACCCTAGGGCTAAATGGATTCAGGTACAATGCTCTACGATGTCAGGAGAGATGTCTGAAAGCCTGAGCTAAAAACATTTACCAGGAAAAAAAGGGGCTGGCTGTGTCAATAAGAAAAGGTACCTGTTAGTGCCAGTGATGATTACGGGTTGAATTATGTACCCCCAAAACTCATATGGTAAAGTTGTTATCCTCAGTAACTTTATCGCAAAATAAAGTTGTTGCAGATGTGATTAGTTAGATTGAGATGAAGGCATACTGAAAGGAATGGGTCTTTAAATGAGGAATACTGGTGTCCTTATTAAAAAGAGGGTGGGGCATGGGACATACAGGGAAAACACTGTGTGAAGATGAAGGTGGAGATCTAGGTGCTGCTTCTACAAGTCCAACAACACCAAAGGTTGCTGGTAAACCATCAGAAGCCAGGAGAAAAACATGGAACAGATTGTCTCTAACAGCCATTAGAAAGAACCAAATCTGTTAACACTTTGGGCTTGAACTTCTAGCCTTTAGAACCAAGAGACAATAAAATTCTACAATTTAAGCCGTCCAAGTTGAGGTCATGTGCTACAGCAGCCTTGGGAAAGTAATGCAGCGCCAAATAAATAACTTGATAGTAATGATGCAGGTCAATGGTTCTAGCTTTAGTATAATTTCAAATCACATAAAAGGCTTCTTCAAGCATAACTAGCTGGGCTCCAACCCGGAGTTTGTGAGTCAACATACCCTGGAAAGGGATGGAAATTTTGGATTTCCCAAAGTTCCTCAGAGATGCTAAGGCTACTTATTCTGGGGACATTCTGAGAATCTCTAGTTTAGGTTTCAGAGAAACAAAAGATCCCTAGGTGCTTGAAAATAGGGTCAAGTACCTGTTGGCAGCACGAAAATACAAGTCTAAATAAAGTCCACCATCCTTAGAAAATCTCCAAGTCTCCTTTCCTTAGTCTCCTAATGCCATGCAAATAACAAACTGAGGAAGCTAGTTTATTTTTAATGAATTTTAATGGGCAATATTGTTTTCAACCATATTAACAGATCCAGTCATATCAAATCAATCAGGATCATTGAAAAAGAATTTTCTAAAAAACTCTTAGGAATAAAATTTAAGACTTCAGACTACATCAGAATTCCCTAGGAATCCAGGAACTGCTCTAGATACATGAAGCAGAATTTCTAGGGGCGAAGTTAAAGCAACTGAATTCTTAACTGACTTTTTAGATAATTCTAGTAGACAGAAAAATATGAAAAACATTGTGCTAATCTTAAACAATTCCATAATTCATTTAAGTTTTTTTCATATATATATATATATGAACTTATATGTCCTGGGAAATACTTAGCCTATAATAATAATGTTATTAAGTATACAAATGTTAGGCAGATGCTAAAATGAGATTGGAGGTAAGAAACAGGGAGAGCTATTTAAGGGGAAGTGAGTTTTGAGTTATTTTTATAAAGGCAAATAAAATTTAGCTATGTATAACTACTGAGAAATAGTAAGTAGGAAATTAAGCCCTCTAAAATGTCTGATTACATACATAGAAAATGACCTTGGGCAACATGTACCTTAAATTTGCATTTCATAACAAATTAACATAACAAGGATCAAGAAGCAAGAAAGAACCAGACCAGATGGTTGTTTTTAGGCAGGTAACCACCAGGTTTTACTATTCATTTGAATATGGGTTGGGTCTAGCTTGCATCTAACCATGTTCTTAACTGGCTCTTCGGGTCATTCGAATGGACATAGAAGTTTGAAAAACATTGCTTCAATGTTTATGAATATTCTTAAGTTTTCTTAATGTATAGACTTTACCAAGCATAACAGAGTTCTGGTTCCATGCTATTCATTCCACCATGATTTGGGAAATATTACAAGGCCTCCCTGAATATTGAGGGTTATCTGGACTCTCCTGGATTAAATAAGAAAATATACGAAGAATATTCAAGAAAAGTTAATAGATTCTAAAGAAAAATATACAATAAAAAAAATCTTAACCCCGTTAAGAAACAAGCAACATAAAATACATAAAATGAGCCCAAGAAATAGGGACGGAAGTGGAAAGAAGGTGGCTGACCCAAGGCCCATGTCATTGATTTTCCAGCCCTGCCTAGATCTGCAGGAAGGGCCCGCCATGGAGGAATCTCAAACTTGCCTTAGGTGGCGCCTTTTACCTAAGAACTGCATGGTTCTCAGAGGGGCAGTGCAAGAACCACATTAGTCACACACTCTGAACCTGGCCTGACTAAATGAATCATTTCAGGGCAGATGTATGGGTTTCTGTTTGCTCCATGCTGCAAATGACAGTTTTGTTGACCCCCACTTGATCAGAAATACAAAAGGCTCTAGCCATCCAATTGACCTCAGTTGGTTCCCAGTTTCTCCATCACTTACTACAGTATGTGAAGTCGAACACCTTAAACTCTCAAAATCTCCATCTCCTTATCACTGAAATGGAGATGATAATAATAATTTTTTAAAAGATGCTTATTTGCTCAGTAAACACTTATTTTAATGCTTACTTTGCGCTGGTAATGTTCAAGACCCTGGGTATACAGATGTGGACCAAGCAACAAAAGTCTCTGCCTTTGTGGGAGCAAACAGCAGAGAGCAGCTTCCATAGCAGCCTGGACCCATTGCTGGCCTTTCGGGTCACCCTAGTGGCATAGCAGCCTTGAATGAAGCACATATTACCTCTAATATTCAAGAAGGCCCATTTGGGGTTTCTCTGTTGGTTGTGGAACTGTAATCAGATGCAACAATTTATCCTTTACCTTAGGAGCAGTATCTTGATGTGTCCCTTAGACCACTGGACACAGAAATTTCAGTGAGGCAGCAGGTCCCAATTTTTGTGGAATTTATTTCTTACTCTCTAGCAGACAAGTGTCTTTCCAATGTGGCTAGGGTAATTGCTACTTCATGCTCGCTATGTATAATCAGCATAATATAATTAAGAAAATGGACCAGTGTGGTGTCCTATGGAAAAGATTTGGACTGCATGGTGATGTTGGAGTTGACTATTTAATAACAGATGAGGAAAAGATGCACCATGCTGTTCTGTGTCAGAGCTAATCCTCAACAAATGATACCTATTGCTGTGCTCAAAATCGACCCAGCACATCAGGATGCTAGCCAAAGGCAGAAGAAAGCTGCTCTTGGAATCTTCTTCTACAAAACACTCCAGACTTTCTTCTGTTTACCATCAAGTTGTTGTTCACAAAAATATGAATGAGTATTTTACACTATGAGCCAATAAATATTTCTCAAATTAAAGCACCACTTAATTGCATCTCAGCAATGCTCCCTTGTGACATTAAGCTTAATGAATAAGATATTAGCATTGTGAGGTACATCCTGCTCATGTGAAGTACCAGGAGAAATACTGAGGTGTTCACATCCCAATCTCACCCCAGCTGCCTAGGTGTGGGTACCCTCAACCAACTGAAGCCTGAGCTGGAACCTGCTTCCCAACCCAAATGCCTAGATTCAGGAAGGCTGTTAGGAGGCTTCTGTTTTCCCCTAGACATTTGAGCCCCGGCTGCATCTTGGTTGTAGTTGCACAGAGCACAAAATAGCTATCACACTGTAGGAAGCTGCAGGTCGTGGGCTGATGGCTTGAAATGCACCAGTTGCTATAATTGCCAATCAAAAGGGTCTGGAGATGGCAGTGACAATCAGAAACCTCCTTTCTCCCACTAAAACTGTGGGGAATGCCAAAAGGGAACAAAGACCTTATCTTTCTGTGATTTTTCCTTAATCCTAGCACATCACCTGATGGGCAGCAGAGGTATATGTCCATCTGATAATTTATGCCTCCTTTGCTGTTTCCATCAAAAGCTAAGAAATTCCTTCCACTGTACTCCTTCCTCATTTAGGAAAGGAAGGTTTAGAACTTACCTGTAGGACCCCTTCTCCTAAATGAAGAAGACTCTTTTGATCAGATTCTGTCTATGCTTTTACAATAAAAATCATAAGGGTAACTATCATTTACTCAGGATTAATAATATGTCTACAACCCATGGGATAAATATTATTGTCACCATTTTAGAGATAAGGACACTGAGGCTCACAGTGGTGAGACAACTTGCTAGAGGCCAGAGAGCTACAAGGCTAGGACTGGAACCCAGGAAATCTGATTCCAGAACTACAATTCTCTTGGAATCCAAGTAATCCAATACCAGAACCAGAACTCATATTTTCACATTGCCCACTCCCCTTTCTTCTACTGGAATCTATTTTTAATTCATTTCTTCTTAAATTTCAACCCCAGTTTGTGATTTGACCTACATGAATGACAAACCTTGTTTCTTTGTTTGTTTTGTGTGGTGAAAGGAATAATGAATGAAAAGAATCTGTAGGCTTAGTTCTTTATCCTTTTAAGTTTTCTTTGTGTTTGAGACCTTTCTCAGAGCTCTCTGAAACACTGTAAAACACACACACACACACACACACACCTGGTCTAGATTCCCAATACACTCAGTAAAATCACATGCAAAACTGGGATGCTCACACAGTATCTATGAAGTCTCTAGACTTGAAGTCAGAATACATGGATGCTAGTACAGCCTCCTTCCTGCTCTCTGGGTGACCAAGATAAGTTGTTTAACTCTCTGAGCTTCATTCCCATAGCAGTAAAATTGAGAAAACTATTATACGTACCCAAGCAACACTGCAGTGAAGCTTAAATATGGGAAGGTATAGGGAAGTGCTGTTGACTGACTACACGACACGACCCCTTGCCCCACCACCTTTCCTCATGTCTTTGTAACCAAGGGACGGAGGTAGCACTATGAAAATGAAAGGTAGAAGACAAAGCTGCTGCTAGGAAAAGAAGAGAGCGGCTCCTAAGGAAAGCTACTGTTCCTCTCTTCCTCTGGGGATTTCCTGGTGGGCACCCACTGTTCCCAGAACTGGGCTCTGGTGATTCCACCACCGTGACTGAGTTCCCATGGCAGCACAGCTGTGTCAGGAGAAGTTCACATCTTAGTTACCATAGTTGCTAAAAAATCACTTCTAAACCCGTATCATTTCCTTGACACAGACAGCTGACAGACGACAAGAGAAAACATCCCTGTCAGTTCATCTGTGACATGAGAAGGGAAAATAAGGGGAAAAAATGATGTGCTCTGAGACGGTGCAGGAACAAAAGGCTTAACTGGGGGAAGGGTCCCCGTGCATGGCCCCTCCATCCTAGGTCCAAATCTGAAATGGAGGCACACAGTGAAATGCACCCTACAGGGCTAGTTCCTTGCAAGTAGGTCAAAAAGAAAAAGGGAAAAGAAACAACAGACACTTAAAACTTCTGGAAATGATTACAGCCAGAGGATGGATAGCTCTTCCCTCCGTTTGTCTCTAGGGAACACGTTTGACCTTTGTTACTGTACTGCACCCCTAATTCCCTGCAGAAAAGACAGTGCATTCTGCTGAGAATGAATACTGAGCAGCCAGCAGCCTTTCCCTCTCCATCCCGCGGGTGTTAACGACTTGTGTGGCAACCCCTCTGATGCATCGGTCTCCCCTTCCCCTGTTGCTGTTGCTCTTTTTCTATTTCATTCTTTTTATTGCAAATCTCTCCCCACCTCCCATGTTGATGGTTACTTTGTTTGCTGATCCCTCTCAAGAAGACATTTCAAGATTTTACCTCCACTCTCCATAGCTACAGTACGACATTCCCAGGTCATTTCTTTTCTTTTAAACAGAGAAAAAAGCCAGACAAATGTGTAGGGGAAAAAAACCCACAAACCAAAGTAAAACAGGACAGGGTAGGGATGTGGGAGAGAAAACCTAAGGCCACCTGTTTGGAATAGATTAATGAGGTTTAAACAAAAACATCCCCAGGCCTCCACTCAACCTCCAGGAGAAATGGTACATGTTCTGATTCTTTACTCCCACACTTCGCCCGGAAAAGGGAAAAATAATAACAGTGACTCCAGAGCAGATGGGGACAAGACTACCTCGGGGGGAAGGTGGAACGCTGGGTGAGGGCTCAGGGGTGGTCTGTGCTGTCAGAGTCCAGGGTAGACTGGGAAACCACGGCTGCAGGAGGCGGCCGCTGCTGTAAAACTGCCTGCTGACCCAGAACTAGAGATTGCGTCCTATGGGTGCCCAACCTGCCTGACACAGGACATTCATCTACTCCGTCAGGACAGCAACCACAGTCACAGTTCTTCCTGAGTTAACAGCGCAAAACCAATAAGCTGACCAAGACTTTTGTCAAGTGGAAAATCCAGTCACATCGAGACACTATACAACACATCTTATGTAAGTACCTTTAATGAAAACTAAATTATTTTATCGGAAAATAAAGCAATTAAGACTGTCCTAGAAGAATTTGGAACATGATGTGCTATTTCCATTCTTACAAATGCTGCATGCAGATATATGCCCACACAGGTATTTGCACACACACACAAACACACATTCTGGATATGCAGGGTGGACGAGGTTTCAAAACCACTCATCTTGATCATCGGTTCATTTCAGCTATGTCCTCCCGGAGAAAACTCTAGTTTTGCTCAATATTCAGAAAACCTAAAGTTATTTTCACCAAATCACACTAGGATGAGCTCCCCTATCTACATTGTCCATAGCCAGTCTTACTCCTAAGTCCACATGACACTAGCTCAATAAAGGTGGCCAGTCCTCTTTCCGAAGTCAGCTGAGAATGACATGGAGGGAATTCATGCTGGAGCAGCAGATGGACCCTCTTTAGCATTTTGCCATACTGCAGGCCATGCACTGAAATGGTGGCCTTGCAATTAACTACACAAATTTATCTATGACTGACTTGCACTCTACAAATTGTTTCTTTAACTTGGGAATTTGGGAAACACCAGAGGTAATTTCCTGAGAATTGACCTGGAGTGATTTACACTGATCTATGGGTGCATGCGTACAAATGCATGTACGCACACCTATGTAGTGTGATAGCATTCATGGATGTGTTGCTAACGCCTGGTAATTTCCGTCAATGCGTTTCAGGTAGCAGTTGAGGCATTCTGAGCTTTGGTCTGGATAATGATCAACCAAAACATTAGACCAATTCCTGACTTTTGAATTTAAAGAAAAAAAAAGTTAACACAGCAAAAACCATAGTATGAAAGGCAAAATAAAATAAAATGAATCAAGGAAGGAAAGGAATAATTCAAAAAAAGTAAGAAGTTCCAATGCCAGTCAGAACTTTCGAGGAAACACTATATATCTGATCCCTTATCTTGTCTAGGTCAGGGCAGTGACATGACAATATAAATCACTATATTGGTTTGGGATCCTGAGAGCTAAAGAGCAAGAACCTTGTCTCCCCAGCATAGCGTAAGAACAGTGGGATGACAATGACTATAAGATCCATTGACGTAGAAGATCCATTCAGCAGCTTCACAGAGACCCTGCATAGCCCAGCAGCCTGGCCAACAGGCAAGAGCCACACAGATGGATGGGGCATTGGTTGCAAAGCAGTCTCCAAGAAAACCTGCAGCTGGGATAACAGGTGTCTTAGTCCACATGTGCTGCTCTAACAAAAAACCACAAACTGGGTATCTCTTCAACAATAGATGTTATTTTCTCACAGCTTTGGGGGCAGAAAGTCCAAGATCAAGGTGTCAGTAGGTTTGCTGTCTGGGTACTCCCTGATGCCAAGATGGTGCCTTGTTACTGCATCTTGTGGAAGGGACAAACACTGTGTCCTCACATGAAGGAAGAGACAGAGGGAAAAAGAGGCAGAATTTGTTTTCTTCATAGCCTAATCACCACTTAAAGTCTCCTCCTTTTAGTAGTGCTGCACTTGGTATTCAGTTTCAACACAAATTCTGGAGGGACACAAATAATTGAACTCTCACAGGAGCCATGATAACATCTTCATGATGCTTTGATATTGTATTTGATCCTAAAATGCAAAAACAACATCAAAAAGAGAAAAAAGAGTAAAAGATCTCACTTACTGAGTTTACTTTTCATTTACTAAGTTTACATGGACACCATTTGCTAAATAGTAGATTTGGTCAGAAATCAGTACTGTCATAGAAAACTAAAAAAGTGAACATACAACTGAGTTGTTCCCAGGTATTGTGCCTAATTCAAGTAAGTTATGGATCCTGAGTAAAGGATTCTTCTTCATCCATGGAATTTGTGGCCATCATATGACGATCTCACTGTCATAACATTCTTTCTAATCCACTTGTATACAGCCCCTGGCTAGCACCACAGTTACCAGCTAGCTTCACAGTCACTATCTTACTGGACCTCAACCTTCAAACACATGTCTTTGCATAGATACTGTTTTGGCTACTTTTCTTTTGTTGCTGGTACAAAATACCTGACACCCAAAATAAAGGAAGGAGAGGTTTATTTAGCTCACTGTTTGTGGAGGTTTTACTCCATAATCAGCTGACTCCAAGGTAGGGTGGCATGACACATGGGCAATACTTCAAGGCAGCAGCCAGCAAAACCAACCAGAGCAGAAGTAGCCGGGAAGAGCAAGCCTCTTTTTCTCCCTTATATTGTATGCAGGCCACCCACCGACTCCCAGGGTGGTAATCTCTGTGCCCTCCTCTTACAAAGGATGAGGATGTTTACAAAGTAAGAACTCTGGCTCCCTGCTGAGTCTCTTAAACTTGTAAACCTCTCAAATTGACACACTGTATCAACCATAACAGACAACC
>RJWT010002210.1:23509-42304 GCA_004365215.1 Cuniculus paca
CTTTTTCTGTTTTCTTTTTAAAAACTCATTGAAATTCCCCCTCCTTACTCAACACATACAAATGCACGCACACGCACACACACAAGCACACACTTCTCTTAACATATATATGTCTCTGCAGGCTGTCCTCCAAAATAGGATGGCATTAGACATTCTAACAGCAGCACAGGGGGGTACTTGTGCAATTGTAAAAACTGAATGCTGTGTGTACATTCCTGATCCTTCTGCTAATATCTCAATAGCTGTTCAAGATATTAGATGACAAATTAATGATGTCAGATTCTAAAATTCCCTGGACCCTATCCTTTTCCTCCTTATGGGAAGCAATTACTACCTCCTCTTGGTGGAAATCTTTTTTTAACTATACTCATAATTATTCTGTTGATTCTATTATTTGGGCCATGCATACTTAATTGTTTCTTTGGCTTTGTCTCCTCCAGACTTAGAACTATACACCTGTCCAAGATGAAACTGTCTGGTGTCTATTAAGGGCATTTAGATAGACCCTCTGTAGAATATCTCTGACTGCCAATCAACAACTACGACCCCTTTCAGCCTGAAGAAGCCAGATCAGTCATCGCCCATTTCTTCCTCACAGCAGTTCAGGATACTTCTTCAGAGGGAGGAGTGTTGCAGGTAGCTGAGTTAGTTAGAAATATTATAGGCAGTCAGATAGGGTCAGGCTCTCGAGAAAGTGGACACAGAGGACCAGATGTCTTGTGACCTTAAAGGAGACAGACACCTCCTGCTATAAGCCAAATCTCAAGACAAGGCAAAACAAATACAACCACACCCTAAGTAGACATATCAGGGATTGACATTCTAAATAGGTATGGATCACCTTGACCATCCCAATCCCCTACAGAAAGAGTCACTGATCCTTAAGAATGCTCGCCTGCTACATGACTTTCATCCTTATTCATCCCTGATTTGATCAATTTTACCTGAACAATTAATCTTATTGGTTGACCATAGTTCTGTCCCACTTCATGCCCGTTTGCCTTACAAGTTCCCAGGTTTTCCCCATCTTGGACCCACTTCACCTCGTGGTTTTACTCTATAAAAATCCCTAGAAAAGCCAGAGTCTTTGGCAACCTACTCAGGACCCCTTCTGTCTCTCTCTCAGACAGAAGCTTTCTTTCTTTCAATAAATATATCATATATATATATATATATATATATATATATATATATATATATATAATCTCCAACAACTAAAACACAACATCTTGATCTTTGCATCAAAATGTTCCACTGAAGCTATGAGAAGGAAGCACAAAACAGCCATCTCTGCATCCTAACAAATAATTCTGTAGCATTCCTAACATTTTATAATAGTCCCCATATCCACACTAAAAATTTTAAAAAAAGAAAGAAAGAAAGAGGATTCTCTAGCTCATTCTTGAAATACACAAGAAAGGAGGTTGCCAGCATGTACACCTGAGCTCAAGCTAAAAAAAAATTTATAAGGAGGGCTATGACTCTTTCATAAAACTTCTAAAATGTTTGGTTCAAAGAGCCAAAGAGTTCTAATTGGCTTAGGAGGGGGCAGGACTATGGTAGAGAAAACAGAAAGGATTACTGAATATAGTCATAAGCTCAGAAGAAGTCATTGAGAATTCCCAAACTAGCTTGAATGTTGTTCTTTAATATTTCAAATGTTGAGTCATGGAGGCTTATACATCATTCATAATTTATTATCAGTTTTACCCTGAAAGAGAAAACAGACAGAAAGGAGTCACATAATAAAGAAAAATGCATCATTTTTATCCTCCCGCTG
The DNA here is from genome assembly GCA_004365215.1 of Cuniculus paca. NCBI lineage: Eukaryota > Metazoa > Chordata > Mammalia > Rodentia > Cuniculidae > Cuniculus > Cuniculus paca. The sequence continues at coordinate 25,290 of RJWT010002210.1, forward strand.
ATTCATACAAACACACCTTCGGTCTTCAGTTCCACTGATTCCAGAACATAAGTGGAACTACAGCATCCATTGTATAGGAAATGTCCACACCATGGGATCCTGGGCTTGTACAACTCGTGGAATACTAGTGTCTTATTAACTTGTCAATTAATGTGCCAGATGAATTTGAGCCAAGAGCTACTTCAGACCCTGTAGCACTGATAACTAGACAGTGGAATCATTTCCTTGGCTGCCTGCATAACTAGAATGCAATTTCTATTAACCCAAAGGCTGTGTTGTTTTTATAATACTTGATCAGCCCCAACTGTCATTAGTCAAGGAATCAAAGTGGATGAGTTTCTTAGACTGTTTCAGATTTAAGGTAATGAAGAGCTGAACTTGTGTAGGAGAAAAAAAAGAGAGAATACAAAGGGAAAAAATGGAAACAAAGCTTTTTTAAATAAGGAAGGGAAGAAGGGTTAAGGGAAGGGAGGGGAATGGGAAGAAAAAGAAGAATCAAGATATATTATGTACAGGTACAAATTCCGCAAGATAAATGTGATCATTATGTATCTCCAAAGTATACCCGTAAAATTCATTTTTTTTACAAAGGTGAACATACTGGGTAGCATTGTTCAAATATACATATTTCCTGCGAGGTTTCCTTGCCAGAGGATCAGAGTAAGTTTACACACACAGGCCTGACAGGCTTTTAATAAGGCTTCTGAGTCTATGAACCTGGCACAAAAAAGGACCAGGACCTGACGGTTTCTTGACTATCTAATACAGTCACAAGGCAACACAGAGGGCTGGATTTTTTTTTTTTATGGATAGAAGCAGAAATCAATAAAAGGAGGGGTCTCTTGAAGGTAAGAAGGACAGTAAAGCATAAGAGACCATATAGGAGCCCGAGTGCTGTCATTCCACCTCAGCGGCTCACAGATCACAGGCTGGTGTTTCTGACTCACACCTAACACACAGACGCTACTGTGTACCTGTACAAGCTGAGAACCTGGCCCATACTTATTATATTACAATCGTCAATTCAAAAACGGGGTCTGGGTGCTAATGCACATGCAATTTGTAAAACGTCTACCTAATTTATAAATTTCTGATGCCTGTTGAACGAAGTTTTTCAAATTTAGTTCTCTGGCTGTCACTGACAGGCTGTCCTACAATTTAATTCAGTTTGACACTATCGACCAGAAAGTCATGTCAGATTCCATAAGTTAAAGGGTTCAGTTCCACACAACTGCCCTACTCCAGAAACCAATCGCACATCTGAGTCTCTGATGCTTCCAACTCCCTGTGTATATCAGAGGCTCCTAGGGTCCCTTCTCCGGCTTTACAACTTGCCCGGGTGCTTCACAGAACTCAAGGAGATACTTTCTTTATGTTTGCCAGTTAACACGAAGGACATCATGAAAGGAACAGATGACAGTCAGACGAAGAGATAAACCAAGGAGATGTGGAAGGTCTTGTGCACAGGAGCTTCTGTTCCCAGATGTATGTGCTCAGCTACTCAGAAAATAGAACAAATCTGACTGCTCAAGGGCTTTTACAGAGCTTACTCTGAGTACGCTAGCAAGAGAATGTTCTGCGACAGGTCTAGAATACCTTCCCAGTCACTCTGCATTGGTTCAAAGCTATAAACACCACAAGGGCAGAGATTTTTGTCTGGTTAGTCCAAAGCAATATTCCCAGGGCCTGGGTTATCTGTCCTTTGAATTGAAAAATTCTAAAAGAGGAAAGGTCCCTTTCTAGCTAAACCCTATCCGCTCGGCTCTCTTTCTCCCGCTCCCTTCCATAGATGTCCCATTAGGAGTTTGATTTTTATTGCTTTAAGTCTTTCTAGCATTTCAGTAATTGTCAATTATCTAATTATGCTGTTATTTTCTTACTACTGTTTGAGTTTGGAATTTTACTTTCTTGTATAATGGAAGCATGTTTTATATATAATAGAGTATATATAAAACAAGAGATGAAAGTATTTTTACATATGTGTTACCATTATAACAATTAATATTTTGAAACTTCCTGCACATAGAAGTTTCCTTCATGTTCTTCCCAGGGCCACTACTCCTAATCCTAAAGGTAACCACTCTCCTTGCTTCTATCACCACCATAGATTAATGTGCCAAATCTCAGATACCAACCTGGGCCTTAAGGAACTCTTTCATCACCGCTGCTTCTGTTTATGGGTTTCAAAGAATTATGATATGAACAATAAAATAATCAGGTTGAAAAATTATAAAGAACATTTTAGATGACTCCAAAGTCTTCCAAAAAGTTTCCTTTGCTTCAGGGTCAAAGTGGTGAGGACCAGAGAGCGTGTGTAGACAGCGGGGATTTCGGGAAGTATGATAACCTCCCTCCTTCCCCAGCCTCCACATGGAAAACCAAGTTGTCCTAAAACAAAATTCAGAGAAAAAGGCTCAGTAGATTTACAGAAAATTGGAAGGACTGGAGAAGCCTTTCAGTGGCTGGGGACCTGTGTAGAGACCTTCTATTATGTCTGTATCCTGAGGAATTAAAAAGTGGTAACCTTTGGCTACCTGCTTGACACTAATTAAGCATGTAACATCAGAACCTGGGAGATCTCCCCATAAGCCCTAATGGGTAACAGAATGGCCCAGTGAATGACTCAGCAAACTGTGACCCGATCCAGACACAGGACTGTCAGCTGTGCCCTCTTGCGACAGTGCCATTACAACAATAACATTTACTGAGCATCTATTCTTGGCTAGGCAATTCGTATTACTTTATTTCCACGACCCCAATTGATCTTCAACAACAGCTTCATTTTATTGATATTGTGGTTGGTAGGGACCTCCATTTTACCAATAAAGAAATGATGAATCAAAAATTAAGTAATTGCAATAAAAATTCCTTATTGTGTTTCCTTACCTATATAATAAGTAATAATAGTATCTATCTCATCCTTACCTATGTAATAATAGGTAATAATAATATCTATCACATGAAATTTTCCTAAAACAGCAAAAGTTTTTTTTTATTTTGAAGAGAATAAAACCAGAAAAATTAAAACAGAATACAGTCAATCAAAACAAAACAATGAACGTGGTACAGGACTTCACAACAAAATAAAAGGAAATCTACAATGGCTACCATGTCTCTTGTTATCTTCAAAATAATTGCCCATATCATCACACACAACAAAACCAAAGAAAACAGAGCAGAATAAAACCTGTCAAAACAAACCAATGAAAGCAATATAGGACTGCAAAACAAAACAGTAGGAAAAACATCACTGGCACCATTATGCCTCTTGTTATCTTCAAACTAGCTGCCCATACCATCAGACACAATACAAGTAAACAAAACAAAATAGAATAAAATCAATCGAAACAAAACAATGAATGCAATACCAGACTTCAAAACAAGATAATAGGAAATCAATAATGGCTATCATAATATATTGTTATCTTTGAAATAGCTATCCATGCCATCAAATATAATAAAATCAAACATAACAAAGCAGAATAAAACCAGACTAAACCAAACAATTAAAACAATACAGGGTTTCAAAACACAATAATAGATTAGCAATGACCACTGCCTTCCCTTTTAAGACTTTTCTTCCCCTTTACTTTCACAAAATCTATTGTACATTTTGGATTCCACTGACTGCTTTAGTTTTTTATACTAGGGAGACAACACCCAGCCTTGTATTTTAGGTTTAATAGAGGCTGACTAATCATCTTCCTCATTCGCTGTGACAATTTTCAATCCAAACAATAGCATAGGAGGATATATTTAACTACTTCTTAAGCAGTATTTGATGTCATCATCTTTTAGTTCAACTTAATATTTAAAATAGCAAATAAATTTTTATTTCCTTGACTATTAGTAAGTTTAAACATCTTTTCCTGACATTATTGGCCATTCATATCTACTACGCATTTGTATTTTCTTTTTTAGTCAGTTATTCTTTTTTTACTATCATATATTTCTAATATGAAACTTCAATCTGTGATGTACTTTGCAAATATTTTCTTAAAATATATTAGCTGCTTTGTAATTTTTACATTGACATTTGTTAAATAGGCTTAAATTTATGAGTCACTGAAATTTATCAGTATTTTTCTTTATGGTCTTTATTTCTCATTTATAAGGTCTTCACTAAAGAAACCTTATAACTTTTTATAATACTTTTGTATTTATGTTTCTAATCTATCTAGAACTTAGAGTATGAAATACAAGTCTGATTTTTTTTTCCCCTAAAAGAAGAGTCAATTTATTGAATTTTTAATTCTGATCTAAATACCAGGGCCATACTGAACCAAATTTGTGTGGAAGAGAATATATATCTCTAACCTCTGTCCTTTTTCACTGACCTATCCATTCATTCCTAAACCAACAGCACATTGTTTTCATTAACACAACTTTTATTTTCTAGCAAGTGCTATTGCCAAACCTCTGCTGTTATTCCTTTTCAAAAATCCCCTTGGTATTCTTCAAAATCCCCTTGGTATTCTTTCTCTCAGAAACTTTTTAGAATGATCTCGTGGTTTTTTTGTTTTGTTTTGTTTTTGAGTGGGAGGCAGAGTTGAGAAAGTCTTGCTATGTAGCTCAGGCTGACCTTGAACTCACTATGTAGCCCAGGCTGGCCTGGAATCTGCATGAATCACCCTGCCTCAGCCTCCTGAGTGTTGAGGTTACAAGCATGTGCCACCAAGCCCAGCATTGTCCTGTTAAATTTTACTGAAAATCATAAAATATTTTGATTGCAATTAGACTTGTTATAAATTTGTAAAATTGGGAGTGGTTACAAACTTTTAAATTACTGAGTATGTCCATCCATAAACATGGTTAATCTCTTCATTTATTTGTGTCTTTTTCATAGACTTCAGTGAAGGTTTACAGTTTTTTTCTACAGAAATCTTTCCACTAAAGTTTTGTGTTTAATAGGTTTCACTAAAATTATTTTATTTAATTTTAATATTTTTAATGGAACATTTTCTTTCTGTTTTCTGTATGAGTTTATAAGTATGTAGGTGGTGTGTGTGTGTGTGTGTGTGTGTGTTACATAAATGTTTCTTTTCTTTTCTATTTTTTTCAAGACATGGTTTTGTTATGCAGTTCAGGCTGGCCTCATACTCACAGCAATCTTCTGAGTGCTGAGGTTACACATAAATGTTTCTAGTAGGTATCTTAATGTGATTTTTAAAAATTTTTCCTGATATTTCCAGTACTAATGGGAAAGCCTGAAACTAATAGGGCAACTAATAATGATCCACAAAATTAATTAGCCATAAAGAATTCATGAAAATATCTTAAAATAAATGTTACATAACAATTTGCTATGTGTCCCTATGAAACCCTGTTCAGAGTGTTTCCAAAAATGCGTCACTATAGTGTAGATGTTATCACCTGTAAATTATCTAATACCACATTCCACCCACCACACACCTCCAGCTTCTCTAAGCTTCTTAAACAAATCATTAATATCACTGCTTCCTTACTCTTCCTAGTCAGTTTTTTCCCAATATCAAATATCAACTGTTTGTCTCTTCTGTTCATCCCTTCTTTCTCACAGAAATCAATGATCCCATTAACCCAGTAAAAAAACGTACGTTTTTAAGAGCATAACAGGAAGGAAAAGTTGTATTGCCCTTCCTTACTCTAACTGCATTTAGTAGAATTTTTTAAATGGGAGCAGCATCCAGATATATTTGTAAGTCTCAAGCGATTTCCTCTAGTTTTATTTTCACAGTCATAAAATCAACCATAATGTCTAGCATTTATTGAGCATCTACCGAACACCAGACCCTTGTGAAGCACTTTGCTTTTGTCATACTTAATTCCTCCAACAACTCTGTAAGGTGACTACAATCATTGTTGGTTTCCCCAAGGTGTTGGTTCCTCCCCCACCCCCACTGGATGCACAAATGCATTACACACAGGGGATAGTATTTGGATATGCCATACCCACTTCCTCCTGCATACTTTAAGTCACCTCTAGATTACTTGTAGTACCTAATATAATGCAAATACCATGTAAATCATTGTTGCCTTGCATTGTTTAGGGAATAATGACAAAGAGGGAAGTTTACACGTTTGGTACAGACAGCATTTTGAGTATTTTTAACCCAAATTTGATCGGGTCCCTGGATGAAGAACTTGCTAATAGGAAGGCCCACATGTATTACTGTCTGTATGGTCTAGAAAAGGAAACAAATTCTTGGAAGATGAAGAACTTTCCAAGTTTCAAAGCTAGTAAGTTTAGCTAAATCAATCATAGCAAACTAGCTTCTGTCCTTAAGCCCTCCAGTAACTCATTATCTGCATGGTAAGAAAATGTGGGGCCAAATTATGACAGTTCTCTCTGACATTTACACTCTGCATTTATGGCAGCAAACCCTGAAAGACTTTATACATTTCATCACTTAGCACGTTTCACTGCATAGTTCGTAGCTTTCTGTTTTAGCTATGTCCTGTAGTTAGACCTATATTTTGAACCAATGGAAGGAGAAAAAAATATATTCTCTTAGTTACATAGAAGCACAAATTTGAAGTTGTACAAAATGTTCTTAGGTCCCTAAAATGTCTCTGGCCACATGACTTCAGACAAAGAAAATCATATATGAGATTATAGTATTTCACCATATCCATCTTTTGCAGGATTCATCGTGAACTTTAAAACTTGTGTTCTTGGGCATATCACTTAAATTTTCCCTACATAACTTAGCGCCTCACTGGTGAAACAGTGATAATGTTAACAACTGCTAGAATGGCTAAAATGATTAAATTTATATATATGCTCCTCAGAAGCGTGGGTGGAGCATTTTAAACACCACATCAGGTGCTGCAGTTTGGATGCTGAATGTTTTCCAAAGGCCCATGTGTTAAGGGGCTGGTCTCCAGGTACTGGGAAGTGATGGGACCTTTAGGTGGTAGGCCTAATGGGAAGTCCTTAGGTCACTGGGGACATGTCCACAAGGGGTGTGTGGGTCACCAGTCTCTTCTTTGATTGGCTTCTTGATTTCTAAAGTGAGGAGTTTGTTCCTGCAATGATGTACTGTTTCACCAGAGGCCCAAAGCAATGAGGCCACTTAATCTTGGACTGGAACCTCTCAAATTATAAGTCAAAATAAGGTTTTGTCTTTATGACATGCCCATTCTTTCCAAACGCAGTGTGATATGTTTATGATTCGCTGAAAAGACCATTTGCTTTGCTTCATTTCCCTCTTCTATCCATTGAAAGCCACTTATTCCCAAGTTTTGCTATGAATTTTTTTTTAGGAAAATAAACACTTTAAAGTATTTCCCATGAAGTATTTCCCATGAAGTATTTTCGCCAAGTACAAATCTTCATCAGTATCCTCATGTTGATGAGGGTGGCTTCCTTTAGCCAAAGGGACTGTGTTACCATCTTCGCAATTTTCCACCACTGACTCACTGAGTGCCAGCTCACCACCCACGTTAGCCAGCCTCACGTCAGCCAAGTGAACACATTGCTGGTTCTCACCTGTGCCATCTGGACCAGCCCTGCCACTCTGCTGTGACGATCTCCTGCCAAGTCACTGCTGAAGCCAACCTCAGAAGCAGGAACAGGAAGCCTATTCAAGGATTGAGTTTCCTTGATACAGATCTATCCTCTGCTCTGGCTTCCTGACTCCCACCCACCTTTCATTCTCCTACTCCTCATGACCTTATCTTCACTCTAACTCATTGACTTTGGATGCCCTTGAACTGACCTTTTCTAATGTCAGTAGATTTCCACTTTACCATGACTAGCCAGCTCTGTGGCTAACCCCAGCCTGCCCCAATGCCTGCCACCTTAGCTTGCCTTTGCCTTTGTACAGTTGTCCTTGGCTCCAGACCCAGTGGAATGACTTCAGTTACCTGTACCCAGGAAGATATCGCCTAGCCCTTCCCCTTTATGTTCCTATGAATGGCCTTCATATCCTCATCAAGAGAAGCTCACTGAATAAGGAAACTCAGAAAGTTTTTTATTACTATCTAGATGTGAGCGGTATGCTGTGACATCTCAAAGCCAAAGAAACCACATCCGGGGAGCCTTGTGGATTGTTTTTCTGCATGAACTTGGTATGCTACACTTTCTAACACCAAAACATGTAATCTTCAAATATTATTTTGAGGAATAGATCTCAGATAGTCTGTGACCATGAGTAGGTGGTTTCGCCTAGCCATTGCAAGACTGCAATATACGTGATGAGAGGGATAAAAACCATGCATAATTCAAATGCTGGCATTCATCTCAATTTCTGGAGCACCAGCTGTGTGACTTTAGGCAAGTCCTTTAATTCTTCCAAACCTCAATTTCCACTTATATAAAATTTGGACTCCAAAAATTCACTAAACTGTAGTCTTTAAAATTGTGGAATGTTTTATTTTCATGAGAGTCTTCCCCCAAAATTGGCCCAGAGAATTGTTCCAAAATATTGATGTAATGACTGATAAAAGAGTAAAGAAAAATTGAGGTATTCATAATCACATTAAAATTAGAAAGCACTATATTAAATATGTTATCGTTATAAGTAAATTGTGGGTCAAAAGTTTTTATGGACAGAACACATTCCTCAAAAGTTCAGGTCACATCTTCCTATACTCCCTGAAATCAGACCTTCCTTGAAACCTTTCACTTCCCCTTCTGGGTACCTGCATTAGGCTTATCCTCCTGCCTCCCCCCGCCATTCTAATAATTCCTTGTCCAAACTCACTCTATACCATAACCCCTTCAGGCCAGAAGGTACATGGCTCATGAGTAGACAGACAGATAGATAGATATCACTTAGTACAAAACAGGATTCACCTTTTCATGTATTGACACATTCAATCCATACAAAATTTTATTACATCCATTTTATAACTATGGAAACAGAGGCATGAAGAGCACTAGAGTAGGACTTGGTCCTAGACAACCTAGTTCCAGGGTCCACATTATATAATACTATCAGTCTGTTTTATATTATCTTAGTTGGATGAGTAGCTGGGTGGGTTGTTATGTGCGTTTTCCCACTTATTATTTCCCTTTTATTCTCTAGTCGCAGAAAAATGTAAATTAAAAAAGTATAATCATAATTAAAAATTTATAAAGCATTGGAATAGAATGCTCTACTCAATCTATAAATGCCTTCAGTGGGAATCAAAATCTGGATAATTACCTAACAAACATTTTTTCAATTGCAAATAATAAAAATATTTAGTTTTCTACCTATAAGTAGCAAATAATGGCTATTTTTAGTTATACTATTTTCCCAGACTTTGTCTTACTTTAAATTTTGCCATCAAAAATGTGTTTTACATTCAGCCACCTTATCTTTGACAAAGGGGCCAAACATGTTTACTGGAAGAAAGATAGCCTCTTTAATAAGTGGTGCTGGAAAAACTGGCTATCCATATGCCAAAAACTAAAATTAGACCCATGCTTATCACCATGCACTAAACTAAAGTCAAAATGGATCAAAGATCTAAATATTAAAACAGAAACACTAAATCTGCTGGAAAATGAAGTAGGTAGAAATCTTCAAGACATAGGGGTAGGTGGAGAATTCATGAACAAAAGTCAAACTGCAAGGGAAACACTTCCCAGAATCAACAACTAGGATCTTGTCTTGTTAAAAAGTTTTTGCATGTCAAAAGAAATCTCCAACAGAGTGAAAAGAAAACCCATAAATTGGGAAAAAATCTTAGTCAACTGCCCTTCAGACAAAGATCTTCTATCTAGAACATATAAAGAATTAAAAAAATCAGGCCTGTGAAATTCAAAGACCCAATCCAAAAATGGGCATCTGAGATGAAAACACACTTCTCAGCTCACTTCTCAGAAATATGAATGGCAAATAAATACATGAAAAAATGTTCAGCATCATTGGTCATTAGGGAAATGCAAATTAAAACTACTCTGAGATTCCATCTCACTCCAGAAAGAATGGCCAGGATCAAGAAAACCACCAACAATAAATGCTGGAGAGGCTGTGGGGAAAAAGGAACGCATCTCCACTGTTGGTGGGAGTGTAGACTGTTGCAGCCACTGTGGAAATCAGTCTTCAGGTTCCTCAAAAAGCTAGGATTGGAAGTCTCATTTGACCCAGCTATTCCACTTCTGGGCATATTCCCAGAAAAAGTGAAATCATCATACCACAGTGATATATGTGCACCCATGCTTATAGCAGCACAATTTGTAATAGCCAAATCTTGGAAACAACCCAAATGCCCATCAACTGAGGACTGATAAAAAAGATGTGGTACTTTTATACAATAGAGTACTATTCAGCTATAAAGAAGGATCACACTGAGGCTTTTATAGGTAAATGGATGCGACTTGAGACCATACTCATAAGTGAAATAAACCAACCTCACATGTGTAAACACTGCATTGTCTACCTATTGTAAGAAACTGAAAAACTCAGTAAGATACAAAATACCCGATAAATATGGGGGAAAGGTTCTGAAGTCCAATAATGCTTTTATTCTTTGATTTGATTGGTTTACATCTCTTGTATTACTATTTGATTGCAATCTGTGAGAAGATAGGAACAGCTTTTTTGAAGAAAACAAAGGACATCAAGGTAGCCATTACTGATTCCTTATTGTCTGATCTGAAGGCCTGTAATGCTTTCACTCTTTTGTTTTATCTGGTTTTATATTATTTTGTTTTGTTTGAGTTTATTGTGTGTGTATGTATGAACAACCATTTCTAAGAAGGCAAGAGACCCTAGGGTAGCCATTGTTAATCTCCTGTTGTTGTTTTGAAGACCTGTATTACTTGCAGTGTTCTCTTCTGAAATGCTATGTTGTGTTTGACTCTTTTCTGTTTTGTTTTGTTTTGTTTTGTTCTATTCTCTTTAAAATAAAAAAATAAATAAACAAAAATGTGTTTTAAAGATATGCAAATATTTATGACATATGTACATATATACACATATATACTATATACACATATATACAATATATATGCACAATACATATGCATATATACATATATTGATGAGGAAGGAGAACAAAGGGATTTATATATTTCTCTTTTCAATGTCTCTGAAAACTAAAGTCTGGACTCTTCAAAACTATGATTTTGAATCTCACCTGCTATGGTATAGATTTTTTTTCTTTTTTTTTTGAGACAAGGCCTTGCAAATAGGTCAGGCTGGTCTTAAAGTCACTATGTAGCCTAGGGGGTCCTCAAACTCATGGCAAAACTCCTGCCTCAGCATCCCAAGTGCTGGAATTACAGGGCTGTGCCACCACTCCTGGCTAATAGTTTGGATCTTAAAGTTCCCCCCAAAGGCCATTTGTTAAAGATTTGGATGACAGCCTGTGGTGTTAAGGGAAGTGGTGGAAATTTTACAACATGGACCTAGTGGAAGGAAGTTAGGGTCATTGGGAACATGCTCTTGAAATGGGTAGTCAACACCCTGATGCCTCTCTTTATCCATCTCCCTGTCTCCTTCCCTTCCTCCTGCTTCTTCCCCTTCTCCTTCCCTCCTCTCTTCCACCTGTCCATCATCCTCCCACTCTTTCACAGCCACCTCCACCACATGCTCCTCACCATGATGTTTGGGTTCTAATCCCAAAGCAATGGAGCCCCCTGACCATTCACTGAAGCCTCTGAAACCGTGAGGCAAAAGATATCTTTCCTTTTTATATGTTGATGTTACTGGGTATTTCGTCACACTGACAGAAAGTTGACTAACACTGCTTACCCCACCCTTTCTCCCCCACCAAATAAGCTGCCCAGGGGATCGTGTGTAAATCCAGGAACTATAGTTTTAAAGATTCTGCCAACAAATGTACATTCACTTTTCTACACTGTCCACTACACAATCCTTTCCTTTACTCCTAATTTCCATGCCCACAGTGACTAAGTACTGGGTACACTACCAGGCTACTCGACATGTTTTGCTGTGTATTCGTCATCCTAGGAATCTCATTCATTCCTGTTTTCTCAACTGTCTTCTAAAAAATAACAACCACCACAATTTTGTCCCAGTTTAACCAACTATCTTGAATTTCCCAGCACATATTGTTACGTAGACTTTTTAAAGATGTAACACACAATATGTGATCCAATATATGCGAACATGTAAAAACAAGCAAACCTCCCTTTTGAATTTGTTTCTTTGAAGGGTAAGTGACAAAACCACAAAAGAGCAAACAAAAACTTGGAAAACACAGTAATCAATCTCACCTTTATACCATATATTATACGAAACTCCATAATTCTATCTGTGAAGTATTTTACAACTCCACCCCTAGTTCCTCCTACCACCTTAATCCAAGCCACCACATCTCACACCTGGACAACACTAGGAGCCTCCTCATAGATACTCTACTTACATGCTTGCACTTCTGCAATCTAGTCTAACTCAGCATATTTGAACAGAAATCATTTCCCGGGTTAAACACTGTTGATATCCTGTCCTAATCTTACTCTGCTTAGGTGACCTAGTTAAATTTTGACCCCACCCTAATCTTGTTTATCTTTAAAAACAGGATGACTATTAACCAGAAGACTTTCTTCAAATGAGCTAGCCAAAACCGGCTCATCTAAAATGGCTCTAGAGAGACACCCAGACAACCTCCACATTCATTATAATCCCATCTGCAAATAAAAAGATGACATCTGTCACCCCAGTGCACTTGATCACTGACAGTTGTTCTGATCATGACCTATAAAGAACTATAAAGATCAAAAAGAGTTAATGATAGAATTCCATGAAAATATCCACCAATTTCCAGAGAGAAAGAAAGAAAGAAAGAAAGAAAACAAACATGGATTAACCCATTCCTGTATTAACCCATTCCTCCCCCTCATTTCTTCTACCTTATGTCTAGAATCTCCCAACCTCCAACAGGTCAGAATTTTAATTTGTGAGTTTGTCTCCCATTTCTCCAATCCTTGGCTAATAATAACAGTCTTCATTCTTAATCAGTACTCAATCTTGTTATTGATTCCACAATTCTGAGCGAGAATAAAGATCCAGTTTGGGCTCCAAAGTTGGTAATGCTTTCAAAGCTTTAGAGACAAAGGACAAAAATCTTAATTGTGACTCACAAGACCATAAGTAGTTCTGCTCACCTACATCTGCATCTTTATCTCAGGAGCATCTTTCTCTGGCTTATTCACCTCTGGAACACATGGGTCTTACGTTAATTCACAGAATGTTCCAAGATCTTTCCTGCTGCTACAGTGCTTTTACACATACTGTTCTCACTTCTGGAACTCTGTCTTTCTCATTTACTTCCTAAACAATCTTGCATACATGTTCTGAGTCTTGGTTTAAATATCTCAGCAACAGAGCCATGCTTGACCACCTGTACTTACAGACCAGGTTAAGTACCCCATTATGTGTTTCATGCCATATTTCCTTTAATAGATTTTGTTGCCTAGTGTGTTTTCCTTTGTTGTCCTCATTACAATTTGTTATTTGTTTCAGATTATCCCTCTTGATACACTGTAAACTCCATGAGGTCAAACACCATTCTCATTCACTATTGTGTTCATAATGCTTAGCACACATCATAAAATGAACTAATGAACTAGTGTTGCTCCGGTAGTTTAGAGGACAATAGTAATGACAGAAATTTTAGGTACACTTTTTCACTTCATGCTCATACCAACTCTACAAGATATTATTATCTTTCGATGAGTAAGGAAGCCAGTGTTCATAGAAGTGAAGTAACGTGTCCTACAGCTCAACGTCACTGAGCAATGCTGCTTCCCAAGTTATTTTAGAGTTGACTTTTTGGAAGTGAAGAGAGACCACTGACCTTACACTATAAGGAATAAATAATTGCCTGCTAATAAATTTTCTCAGTTGCATTGTACTTTTTAAATGCTAATATTAATATCCCTTTGTCATTTTCAAGAAGTTTTTTGGGTAAGCAAGATCAGCTACCAGTTTCCCATTTAGGGTAAAAATTCTCTGGCAAAACCTAATACATTAAGAAACATTTCACATTCTCACAAAGGAAAAAAAAGGGACTAGATGGATTAAAGCAAATTAGATAGAGAAAGAAAGTTGAATTGACAAAAACAAAAAGAGAATGAAAGAGATAATGAAAGAAAAAAAATAGAAGCAATAAGTACAAGCACACAAGGAAATAAAGGACGACAAAAAGACCAGACCTTTGAAGTCCTTAGAATAGCCCAGAAAAGTATATAAAGAGAAAGATGCTGCTTTAGCTTTGAACAGAAACGGTGGTGTTCTGAGTATACTAGAGATCACTCTCAAATAATTAGAGCATGTGATGACTATGCAGATTGATTATGCCAGGATTTTAGAATTTCTTGGCTGGCAAAAATTAAAATGATACTTTCTATTTGCTTCTAATGTCTTTGTTTACAAAATGGCCAAAAGTTAAAGGAAATTGAAGGAATCAGATTTCTTTCTCTGTTGTGTCACCTCCTCTTATTTTCTGTTCCCACCCTGACAACCTAACTGACATCTGCAGAACAGCCACAGACAAACCATTTTCACTCACAGACTGTGTTTCCTTATCAATAGAGTACACTTAAGCTTTCCAGGCTGGCTTTTCTTAGTACAGTTTGATTCAAAGAATCTCATAGAAGTGGGAAGGACTTGAAGGGAGAATTTCTAGTGCAACTTCAAACTGGAAGTACCAATCTCTATTGTACTAACCCACCTTATCCAGCATGCTTTATTTGCCCTTTCATGCCTTCCTGAATTCCAGCACTTTAAATTTTAGACTTTAGACTCCAGAAAATAATTTTTCTGGAGTTATCTTATGATTATGTAAGTTGAAAGACTTGAGTTCTTTAAAAGTTAAAGTACACTTCCTAGTTTATGCATTATACACAAGGAAATATAAATTGAAGAAAAGTGAAAATGACAGCATCATGAATGGAATATATTTGTAAGAAAATATGAATCTTTGATGCTATTTTAGAGTCCAAAGTTGGTGAAGGGGTAAGTTTTAAATGTTTACTCCTGGGGACATCATCCTTCTACACTAGTGATTCCCTAGGTGCGGTCCCTGGGCCAGCAGCAGCAGCACTGGACACTCGTTAGGACTTCAGAGTTTCCATCCCGCATGACCTGCCAAATTGGAAACTCTGAGACTGAAGGGCCAACAATTTGTTTTGGTATAAACCTTTCCTTTTGAAGTTTGAGACGCACTGTTTCAGGGTAAGAGTGAGAGAAGTAGAAAGGGACAGAGAAAATATGTATTGGTGTGCTTTTATCATTAAAAATGAGATTAACAATCTGGGCATTGGTTGTACACACCTCTAACTTCAGCATGCTGGAAGGCCGAGCCAGAAGGATCCCAAGTTGAAGCCCAACCTGGGAAATTTAGTGACTGTCTCAAAATAAAGTATTTTGGGGGAGGAGGAGCTAAAGATGGCAGAACAGTAAGCAGCAGAGTAAACAGTCTCTCTGAGAGAAACAATTCAGATGCTGGAATATAACATCATGGAGAGGACAAGAAGGAAGGAAGTGGGTCCCCTGAACCAAGGAAGAATCTAAAATATGAATTGAAGCCCACAAAGAGAATAAAAAGAATTTAAACAAAGAAGAAGGTGGTGGCTGGCAGCACTTCAGCCTGGAGCCGGATTCACCCTGCCAGAAGACCTTCTGAGCCTGGAGACGTGCGGTCACGGCTGCTGTCATGGCCGCAGCTGTGGTCTACCCCTGAGGTCTCTGTGGAGAGGCGCGAGGGTGAAGGAGAGCTGCGGATGCAGAGATCTGCGCTGGTTGCTGGTGAGTGCTTGGAATTCCAGTCCACCCCCACCCCATGAGAAAGAGTGATCGACCAGGTGCCATCTTGGAGTCGGGCAGGTTACACACAGGGCCAAGACTGCTAAGCACTTCTGGAGGCAGTGCCAGGTTGTGGGTGGACCCGCAGAGGCTGATTGGTCAGAGATCCACTCCCATGTGTGTTTCAGGCAATATCCCGTAGGTTCCTAAACAGCTTAGATTCACAGGGCCTGACCAGGTCTGCTCCCGTGCAAATACTGGGTGGCTTGGTGCCCAGCTCAGTGCAGAGACACAGGCACCCAACATTGGATATACATAGCCAGCACTGGCCAGAAAACACCAACAGCCCAGCTTCAGAGAAGTTGTGGCCAGTGCTGGGGTGCCTGGGACCACACTACTCAGGTGTGTGGAAGAAATCAGGAACATGCCAAGATGAAGAGGGAGAGGGCAATCTCTGGTGTCCAACCCAAGCAGCGCAATTCCATGAGAGGAAAACATGGAGATTGGGAATTGCACACCTGAAATGACTGAAGTGATGTCAACTGAAGTGAAGAAACAACTTCAGGAAGCTATAAGAGAAATTACAACAGAAATTCTATCCCAGGTAAAAGAAGAAATGAAAACCATAATAAAAGAAATACTAAACATCTCTAAAGATGACACAGATAAAAAAAATAGAGGAGCATAGGAAAATGAGGGAAACCATGAATGAACAGCATAAGAGAGACTTAGAATGTATGAAACAGATTCAAAGAGATATCCAGAAAATTAAAAATTCATTCAAAAGCTGGCAAGTTGACATGAAGGAAACTAAAAGACAGACTTTCAAAGCTTGAAGACAGGTTTGCAGCCTATGATCATGAAAAGAAAGACATCTTAAAATAACAAGGTCTCAGGAAGTAACCATTCAACAGCTGGTGGACAACTCAAACATGCATAATTTAAGAATTAAAAATGTGAGTGAAGAAGCAGGTGTCAAGACAAATGACATCAGGACCTTACTTGCAGATATAATTTCTGAGAACTTCTCAAGCATGGAAACAGAAAGTGACATTCAAATAAGTGAGGCATATAGAACTCCAGCTAGCCATAACCAAAACAAATCTACACCCAGACATAGAATAATCAAGATCCCAGAAATTCAACTCAAGAATAGAATATTAAAAGCTGTTAGAGAAAAGAAACACATCACCTGTAAAGCAAAGTCCATCAGAATCGCAGCAGACTTCTCAACACAAACCATCAAGTCCAGAAGAGGCTGAGTGAAGTAATGCAAGTCCTGAAAGAAAACAATTTCCAACCCAGACTGATGTACCCTGCAAAACTTTC
>RJWT010002211.1:0-42121 GCA_004365215.1 Cuniculus paca
CCCTGACCTAGGGCCCTGGGCTCAGCAGGCCTGGGTGAGGAGGAAGTGGGAAGCAGAAGGAGGACCTGTCCTCCTTCTGTGGCCATCCTACAAAACTATGTGGTCCTTCCAGTCTGTTCAGAAATTCCACTGGAAAAGAGGCCTGGAATAGTTGGGCTGAACCCTGCGGGCAGCCTGACTGGAGGTGCGTCACATGGCCACAGGGCCTAGGCTGTAACGGCTCAGCTCATCTGACATTAGCTGACCCTGAGAGGCCCAGGGATGGCACCAGAGAGGGTATTCTGAGCAAGTCAGCAAATAACCAGGAATGCAGCAAGCAACAGGCCTGGAAGGGGATCTTATAGATGCTTTCGCTGCCTTGAAGATTTAGTGCATCTTGCTCGTATCTGGTACAGGGACAAGATGATAAGTTCGGAAAGCAGGGCTGGAGCCCAGAAGGGCTGCGTTAAGTCAGGAGGGAAGAGCAATGTGGGTCAGAGGGGCCTGAGCGAGCAGCACAGAGCCGTTCACAAAGGAGCTGGCGCACATGATCAGGGTGATGGTGACAGAGACACCATGCCCTGACTTGTTGGTTGTGACCTCTCTTGGTAATGGAGAGCACAGGCCCTGGTAAGGGCTCCTCTTGGGTCCACCAGTTCCCAGACAACATGACTGTGGCCTCCGATGCTGACAGTCCTTTCCAATGTGCAAATGTGAGAGTGCAATATCAGACACTCTGTTTCCTCATCTGTCCAGCACAGATAGACTCTTATCCCTGAAGATTGGTCATTTGGGGGTTTCATCATTCTTTGGAATGAAATAATACTCTTATAAGAAACTTCTACTCCTTCCCTCATTTCAGTGAGATGGAATATGGTGCTGTTGGGAACCTCAGACTTCTAGTTATCAAAAAAGTATTCACAGTGGACCCTTGACTTATGAATTCAATTTGTCCCCGAGGGCTTGTTGTAACTCAAGTTGTCAGTTGAAGGCTCAGGCTCATCCGCACAGCCTTCAAAGTCTTTCTTCTGTATACAGGCAGATCTCAGTGTCCTTAGACATTGGCCCAGGATTTCTCAACCCCATATAGGAAAGGATGCTGCAGTGTTCCCTCCAGAACTCTTTAAGGGTTAAATCTGTATCTGAGACCATCTGGAAGCATAAGCAGCCTACATTTGAGTCATAACTCAAGACTTTGGTCATGAGTTAAAAGTAAAATTCCTGTCATAATCCAAGTTGTTCATATGTCAGGCCAGTTGTAACTCAAGGGTCCACTCTTGGAGGCTGAAGCAGGAAGATTGCAAGTGAGAGCCTGGCCTGGGCGGCTGAGTAACTGAACTCCATCTAAAAAAAAAAAGTACTTATTTTCTTACTAAAAGACAAATACTATATGATTCCACAAGGTGTTTAGGGTGGTGAGAATCATACAGACAGGACACAGAGAGCAGGTTGCCAGGGGCTGTGGGAAGAGTAGAACACAGGATGCTTTATGGGTAGAGTTTCGGTTTGATGAGATGGACTGCAGAGGTGGGAATTGGTGGTGGTGGCACAACATCATGAATGTAGTTAACACGGCTAAACTGCTCACTAAAAAATGGCTAACGTAAACTCTGTGTTATACCACAGTGAACAATTGGGAGAAAGTGCTAATTCTGTGATTTTGCCTAGTTGCACATTATAAGGAAAGTGAGGGCCAGCCGTTAGAGTCTTCGGGCTCTTCTGGAGACACCAGGTTGGACTAGGTGACTAGATTAGCCCTGCGGAAACAAAACTGTGCCAGAGCAATTGGTGTGAACTGCATGGGCCACACAGCAAGGGCTGCAGTGATTCGTGCGAGGGCTCCTGTGGGCCACGGAAGTAGGAGGCAACTGTGACAGGGACTAGTACTTTAGTGAAACTTCGTATAAAAATCTCCAGTCATGTCTCAGATGGATACTTTTTCTGCCTATCCTGTGTTTTTTTGGTAGTGCTGGGGATTGATTGAACCTAATGCCTTCACACTAAGTTTCATCCTCAGCCTTAGTTATTTATTTAGAGACAGGGTCTAAATTGCTAAGTTCCACATACTGGGCTCAAAGTTGTGATCCTCCTGCCTCAGCCTCCCAGAGTGCCGGGATCACAGGTGTACACCACCACACTCAGTTCCTTTGAATTTTTTAATATTAGTATATTACTTATCTATTGTTGCCTAGCAAATGATGCCAAAAATTAGTGGCTTAAAATAATAGGTATATATTATTTCCTCTTTCTCGAGGCTTGGGCATTTTAGGATGCATTAGCTGGGTCAAGGGCTCTTAGAAGGTGACAATGGCAGCCAAGCTGCACTGTCATCTCTGCCCATGACTGCTGGCAGGAGGACTCAGTTCAGCACTGGCTGTTAGCCCGAGGCTCAGTTCCTTGCCATATGGACTGCCTGAGAATTCTCACATATGGCGGTTGGCATCCCCAGGGCAAGGCATCCCTGGCAAGTACCTGTTAGGATCCTGGTCTGGCATCAGACACGATCCCTACCACTCTTTCTAGTTCCTCAGAAGCTGTCCCTTATGTATGGTCCACACTCTAAAGGAAGGGGATTACTTGCCCTAAGGGAGGGAGGAGTATTGCAGTATTTGCAAACACGTTTTAAAACCATCACAAGACTGCGTATTTTTTTCTTTCATAGGAAAATTTCAAACACATAAAAGCATAGAAAATAGCAAACTGAGCCCCCATATACCCTTCACCCAGCATTCGATTAGGAACACAGGCCAATATCAGCTCTGTAGGAGTGTGACTGACACACAGTTAATCCAGTGCACAGTTTGATGCATTTTGAGCCAAGTCAGTGCCCAAGAATCATCCCCACAATCGAGGAAATGAGCATATCCATTACTACCACAGTATCCTTGTGAACCTTTGAAATCTATACCTTACATCCCACCCACACTTCCAATCCCCAGGCAACCACTGGTGCTTTCAATCAATATTTTACAGTTAACAAATGAAACTATGTTATATGTTTTCTGTTAATTGTTGGATACTTTCACTCTGTTTAATTGTTTTGAATTCATCTATGTTGTGTTCATCACTTTTTACTTACTGGTATTCCATTTTGTGTATATATTATTATTTGTTTATACATTCTTCTACAGATGGACATTTGCATTGATTCTAGTTTGAGCAATTACAAATAAAGCTGCTATGAACATTTGTGTGCAAGTATTTGTGTATACATAGGATTTAATTTCTGTTGGGCAAATACCCAGCAGTGAAATGACTGCTTTATATGGTAAGGTATGTTTAACCTCTTAGGATACTGCCAAATTATTTGGCAAAGTAGTTGAACTATTTTACATTCCTATAACAGCATATGAGAGTTAGTTGTTCCACCTCCCTACCAACACTTGATGCAATCAATCTTTTTCATTTTGGACATATTAACCTTAGTAGAGGCATTTCATTGCGGCTTTAATTTACTTTGCATTAATGAGTAATGAGTTTAATTTATTTTCACATGCTTATTTGCCATCCATCTATTCTATTTGGTAATATCTGTTGACATTTTTTACCTGTTTTTAATTGAGTTCTGTGTTTACTACTTACAGTGGTGCCCAGAATTATTTTTAAAGCACATTATTGAGGTCTGATTAACATACAAGAAACTGTGTATGTTTACTGTATATAACTTGAGTTTGGAAATAAGTATATACTCATGAAACTATCACCACAATCTATGGCATCAGTATATCTACACCTCTAAAAATTTTTTGCTGTCTAAAAAATTTTCACTTATTACTATTACTATTATGGTTCTGACACCTTTTGAGAATTTCTTATAGTATATCCTGACTGAAAGTCTCTCATAAATGAGATTTGTAAATATGTTCTCTCAGTCAGTCTGTGGCCTGTCTTTTTTTATACACTTAAATATTTGGCAGTTTTGTTTTCGTGACACTGGGGATTTAATTTAGGGCCTCATGCCTGCTTAGCCAGGTGCTCTGCCACTGGGCTACCCCCCACAGCCCCACTCTTAAGCCTTTTAAAGAGAGGTTCTTAATTGTGATGAAGTATTTGCTTTTGGTGTTGTATCATATAATAATTTGCCAAACCTTAGGTCATAAAGATTTTCTTTGAGAAGTTTTATAATTTCAGATTTTACATTGTGAGGTCTATGACCAATTTCAGTTAAATTATATGCATGATTTAAGACGTGGATCAAAGTTCTTTTATTTGTGTATTTTTAAAATTTCATTTTGGGGGAGATATATCCAGTTTCCAAGCAACATTTATTGGAAAGACTATTGGTGAAAATCAGTTTTCTATATATCTGTGGATGTATTTCTAGACTTATAATTTTCTATTGATTTATTTTCCTACCTTTAAAATAAAATGCTATATTAATTACAGTAGTTTCACGAGATTATTTCCTGTTTTTAAAAATTGAAATATAATTTTCCTGTTATAGTATTCATGTCCTAAAGTATACAATTCAGTGGGTTTTATATATTGACAATGTTGAGCAACCATCACCACTATCTAGTTCCAGAACATTTTTATCACCCCAAAAATACACCTACACATTAATCACTTTCTGTTCCTCTTCCTAGAAGACCTAGGTAACCAGCAATCTACTTTGTGTCTGTGAATTTATGTCCTGGGATATTTTTCACTTCTCACAACTCACTTTCTCTTCCTTCCACTCACATTAGGTAATAATAATCCTGAAACTTACATTCTTCATTCCCTTGGACTCCTTCTGAATAGTTTTATTGTATCTATATAATTTCTAAAATAATTTTGCCTATTTGTAACTTTGTAAAAATGATGTCATGCAACCTGGCATTTGGTGGGGGGACTTACATTCTCACCTGACATTATCCTGCTGAGGTGAATTCACACTGCTGTCTATTGCTATGGTTTATTTATTTTACCCTCCATTGCCATGTGAGAATAAACCGCAGCATAACTTTTCATTCCCTGTAGATAGACATTTGGGTTGTTTTCAGGTTTTTGATGCTTTGAACAGTCGTGCTATGAATATTCTTGCACATGTTTCCTGAATACCTGACCGTAATAACCTAGAGCATGGATTATGTTAACTTTCAACTTTAGAAAATAATGCCAAACTGGTTTTTTAGAAATGTTTCTGCCAATTTCTACTCCCACCAGCAATGCACATGAAACCCTGTGAATGTGGATTGACATATTCTAAAAACTTGGTCAAACTTTTTAAAAACAATTGCCAATTGAATGGGTGTAAAATAGTGTTGCATTAGGATCTTGGTTTGCGTCTTCCTGATTACCAAAGATGTAGAACATCTTTTTGTATGTCTGTGACCCATATGGCTTCCTTTCTGTGAAATCCTTCCTTGTTCATGTCTCTTTTCCATATTTCTGTTGGGTTCCCTGGGCCCATTTTCTTTTACAGAAGAGTAGCTAAATATATAGAAATATATTATTGAAACTAATCCTCGTCAGTGTATATATTACAAATATCTTCTTCCAATGTATAACTTGTCTTTTTAAAAACTCCCTTTAACCTGTCTCTTGAAAAACAAAAATTCTCAATTTTAATATATTCAAATTAATTCATCTTTATATATTAACAAATGTTTTTGTGTTTTAGAAACTCTTTCTATCTCCAAGCATGAAGGATATTCACATACATTTTCTACTAAAAATGTTAAGCAGGGCTTTACTTCATAGAGTACTTTTGATCTCACTTGGGGTCATGACCATGGCAATCACAAGTTTTCTGTTCCATTCCAATCTTAATTACTAATCTTTGAATCTTAATACTCAAATCTCACAGCAACCAGCAAAAGATAATATTTATGTTACAGAAAGTAAAAAGAAAATAGGCTCTAGGATTTACAGAAACAATAGAAAGAGCAAGGACTACAAGTTAATACAAATGCAAGAGTCACTGTATTCCATTAACAAGCCGATAGCAAAGTTGTCAAGACAAAAGGGGTCCTGATGTTTTTTTTTTTTTTTTTTTGCATCACCAGGGATTGAACTCATGACCTTGCGCTTGCTGGGCAGGCACTTAGACCTCTGAGCTAGATCCCCAGCCCTGTTTTTGAGACAGGGTCTCACTATGCCATTCAGGCTGGCCTTGAGCTCACTTTGTAGCCCAGGCTGGTCTCAAACTCACAATGATCCGCCTGTCTCAACCTCCCCAGTGCTAGGATTACAGGCGTGAGCCACCACGCCCGGCTGGTCCTGATGGTTTTTAAGGAGCAACATCAACAGTAAGGGGATCATGCTGGGCTGAAGAGGGAGACAGAGTCAGAAGTCTGTCACGTGGCAATCTTGGGATATATACACAGGTGATCCATGATAAGATGACAGTTGTGTGTCACGCTGCAGTTGACAGTGTCCTTCCTTGGATACATCTTGGGTTAAGGTGGTTGTACCATTCATTGGTGTAGTGTGCTTGATGCATGCCTGCTGTCCGTGATGTGGTCCAATAAGCCCATGTGTCTGTGGCTTCATTTAATTCCTTAAATTCACAGGTGGCAATTTTTTATTAGCATGAATGATTCACTCATCAGACTGTGCCTTATGGTCTGATGGTGGTTGCAAACCATCACAGACAAGATACAAAGTGATTCTGTCTTTTGTGTCCCAAATGCAGGTACTCAGGGCAAACTGAAGCCAGAAATGTACTTTCTTCTTTTTCCTGTTTTCCTTCCTTTTTCAGTTTTGTGAATTCTCAATGGTAATCATCCTGCTGTTTATCCATCTACTGTGTTTTTTTTCATTTAAACAATACATGTACATAACTAGTATTTCTACTTGCTTCCCTTTTCAGAAGCTTTTTGAATTGCTGTTGTGTTTTAGATGCGGCTGCTTTTCCCCTGAGATATTGTCTATTGGGTCAGGGAGTAACAATGAGGTGGGGAGGGTCAGACACTAGCCCTTGAAATTTCTGAAGGACTCAAGAGAAGGGCATAAATGAACCTTAGGGTAGAGGTACCTTTGGTTACTGGAACCACGGTTCCCACCCAGGGCCAAGTTATCCATTAGTCACAGCACGCACAGTGCCCTGTAGCCTGCAGTATTTATTTCTGTACTTTTGTAGTGCAACAAACAGAACCCAGGGCCTCCTGCATAGTAAGCAGGTAAGTGCTCAACCACTGAGCTACAACTCCAGCCTCTTAGTGATTTTTCAGTGCAGGGGATTGAACCTGGGGCCATTACACTGAGCTATATCCCCAGGCCTTTTTATTTTCTATTTTGAAACGGGGTCTCACTAAATTGCTAAGTTGCCCAAGCTGGGCTTCATGATATTTTTAAATCTCCACAAAAATATTTTGTTTCTAATTTATTTTAGTATCAGAAGAATGAAATTAACGTAATAAAGATGAATATACAACAATGAATCTAGCCTAGGTTATATTAATCTTCAGAGCAATGCAGTTGTAAAATATTCAAAGCATATTTTATGAAGGAAATGTGCACAGGACCCACTAAAGTCTCTGACTTCCCCCTATACAATGCAGTCAGTCACTGTTTACTCTACAAAGCAACTGTCACCTCAGGGCTGGTCTTCACTTCCCCTTGGTGCTCCAGAGAGGCGAGGCCTCATTGCATAGAAGGAGACATTTCTGAAATGGAAGGAGATGAGCCAGGAAAGGCCAGTTGTTTCCCACCGGTTTTGGCCAGCTCCTCTTAAGCCCAGAGCCCCTGGGCTGGCCAGGTTTACCTCTGAGGCGTTGTAAGTATAAGGACAGATTCCTTTTGACTTAACTGAGAAGGTGGTGGAAAAGCCAGAGCCAAATATCCATAATCCTCTTCCCATTGTGTCAACCCAGGGGCCTGGAAGCTGGGATGCTTCTAGCCCCAGGCCATAATCACCACATCCCACACAACAATCCAAATAGCTCCTATTAACCCAGGGGGTCCTCACAATTGTCTACCTCCTGGTCTTGGGGAAGAAATCCAGCAATTGAACTCCTTGAAGATGCAAATCTTAATTTGTCATTCACCTGGCTCAGGAGCTTTTGGTATTTTCCCATAAAGCTTTCAGATTCTTTACCTGCCTCATTTAGGAGGAAAGAGAAAGTTAGCTCTGCTCTTGTCCTATTCTATCTCTACACTTGTTCCTAGCTTTCTCCTAAGGAAAGGAACTAACCTGAATGTTCACCCTTGACAATTCCTGATGTGGTCCCACAGGGTAGGAGGGAGGAGTATAACCCTCATCAACAGGTCACTTGTCTTTCCTGAGAGTCTTTTAGGCCTTATGTTAATCTATGAATGCAGCTGTATGCCTTTCTTCTACCCTTGATTTCTTTTATGCAGTCCCAGCCAGAAGTTGATGAGCTCACAAACTTTGGAGTAGGGCCTAGAAAGAGGTAGGCAAACTTCTTCAGTTTAGAGTCTAGCCTCATGTTTCAACCCATCTTTTGCCCCAAACTTGTACCTGGGTAGCTAGCTATTAAGGGAAATTTTGATTTTCATTTGGTTCCTCTTCCTTTCAGTGGGAACTTTCTGGGGCTGAGAGAAAGAGAAAAGAAATTATCAACAGGACAAGAGTCTGACCTTCTAGAACAACGATGGAGAACCTTTCAGAGCACTGGTGGTGAACCAATGGCACATGTGCCATGGCGTGCTGTTTGTATCATTGAAAGCTCTAAAAGGTTCGCCATCACTATTTCAGAGCTTTCAATGATACAAACAGCCTGCTGTGGTGTGCATGTGGTAGGTTTGCCACCACTGCTTTAGAATTTTTGACCACACGCCATTAATTAGCAACCATAGCTTTTCACCTGTGATGGTAAAGGTTTTCAGTGCCACTGTGAACTGGCCATTACCTTCTTGCCCTTTTACCTCAGCTTGTGGTATTACTAGTGAATTTGTCCCTTTTGTCTGTTCTCAACATTTACCATGGTTCCTGCAGCTTGGTGTGCATATGAAGGATGTTAAATAGGTCCCATTGCTGCCACCAGGCGGGATCTGAAGAAGTCACCCAAAGAGGAGATGGAAACCTCAAATCACTCCACCCATTGGGCTGGTACTAGGTTTGCTGACTCCTGTCACAGAAAAGGAATTTTCAGAATGTGTCAGTGAGAGGCATTCGAAAGGGTTTTTGGACAGAATTAAGAGCACACACTCAAAGGGAAGAGAGCTTAGGCCTGCAAGAAAGAAGCACATTATGGTGTGAGGTTGGGGGTTTTTAATGTGGTCTTGGGGGTGTCTGGAAGATGGTGATCTAGGTTGTGTATGCCTACTGTCACCAGCCTGCCCATTTGTTGGACCAGGTTAGAACGTTCCATTTCCCTGTGTTTGAGGGTTTGAGATAAGCTGCCCACTTCATAGTGCTGCTTCCCAGAGGATGGAGGTCTGTGGGATGAAGACCTGAAGGCTCAGTTTACAGGTGAAGAACACCAACCCAATGTACAGGTTTATTATGTCTGAAAGATCTGTAGGAACTTATTTTTTTGGAGTAAGTTTCCTGCAAGAGAAAAAGGTAAGCTTGGATAGTTTTGTGTCTCGATGTTGTAGATTTTTTAGAAGTACAATTCAAAACAATCTTTTTTTCCTCTATTTTATCTATCCTTTATCTTACCTCATTGTGATTTCCTGGATGGAACTCAGAGAAGCAAAGTCATTTACCCAGTGTGTGTTAGCTCTGGGGTGGACATCAGGAGGGCCCCATCCTCTGTTCCTAGGCAAGGCAGAGCATTGTCCTTGGCATGGCCCCATCTGCATCCGGAGAGGGAATTTTCAGCTCTCCAGGATTATATGATCCAGCTCAGACAGATTGTTCATCTCATCCACTTATCTGCTGTCTATCTTCCTTACCAGCGGAGGTACTGTAAGCATAGTTCTTATTAAATTAAGCATGAGATGAAATCATTTCTTTAGAACCTTTTACCTGTCCAGTTCCCCAGGGCACTTTGTTATTAAGTAATTTCTCACATTTTCCAGTGAGTCAGGCTGTGTGAAGGCGGTGTGCCAGCAGAGTTAGAAGGGGAGCAGAAAGAGGGCAACACAGAGAGAGAGAGCTAAGAAAGGCAGACTGAGGAGAGTTCTGAACACAGGCAAGGTAGTAGAAAGGATTTGTGATTTACTGTGAAGGCCCTCTGCCCCAAAAAGCCCTAGGGAGCTACCCTAGGTGCTCTCATTAGAAACAATGCCCTCTGATGCCCTTTGTAAGTAGTCATTTCCCCCAGGAGGAAATGTAGCTGCTCCCTGCCAGGGCAGGACCCTCAGGGAGGAAGCAAGGCCTGTGTCTCAGAGATCTGAGAAGTCAGGTGGAAAGCCCCAGAGAGGAGAGGGAGGCTGCAAGGAATGCCAGAGGCCAGACTTCATCTCAGAGAGAGTGCCAAGGGGATGGGTCCCTGTGCAGGAGAAAACCTTCCTAAAGTGGGATTTGAGGCCTAAGAGAGTGACAAGGACCAAAGAGCTACTACTCTGAAGACTTGAGATGTGGAGAAAAAGACAATGAGGAGAATTCAAGTGACAGATCCAAGATACTAAGCAGGGGTCCCCCTGCCCTTAGGGTTTGGCAGCTCTCTTGATGTCCAAGATCTGACTCCTTGGTTCTCCTACAGCTTCACTGGATGCTCTATCTCAGCCCACTTAGCAAGGTCTCCGCCATTTTCTTGATCTTTGAGTATTGGAGGATCCTAGGGTTCAACCTCAGCTTTCTTTTTACCATCCACAGACACTCTCTGGTTGACTTCAACCAGTCCTACATTCAACCATAAATATGCTGATAACCCCAACTGGATGCCTCAGGCTGGACCCTGAAGGCTATTCATAGACTCAATTCTTATTTGAAATGTCCATTTGGATGGCATTTCAAACTAAATATATCCCAAACCAAACTCCCCACATTCCCCATTCCTTTCTCTCCAGTATTTCCTTATCTTAGCAATTTTTCAGTTACTCAAGGCAAAAACTGTAGTCATCCTTAATTCTGTCTCTCTCTCCTTCTTCCCTCTCCTCACTCCCCTCCCCACCTCTTTTTCTATATGTAACACATCAGAAACTCCAGTCAGCTCTGACTACCTGATCCCAAATCACCCAGGTCTCACTTGGAGGGCTGCAACAGCCTCATTGCTCCTTCCTGATCCCCAGCTTCCATCATAGTGGCCTGAGAGGGCCTTCGAACACACAGGTGCATCACGCAGTACGCAATGCGCAACATGAAGGGTAAGCCCTGCTGTGAACTCAAGACTGTTCATCATGCTTCAGTGTTTGTTCATCCATGGTAGCAAATGCGCCACATTAACATAAGATTAAATAATAGGAGAAATTAATGGAAGAGTGTGTAGGAACTGTGTACCTTCCTATCAGTGTTTCTGTACCTCTAAACTGCTCTTTAAAATTGTCCATAATTGAAAAAAAAAATGAAAGGAAGAGTCAGCCCCATCACTCTTCTGCTGTAAGCCTTCCTGGAGCTTCCATCTCATGTTTCAGCCTCTCCCTCCTCCTCCGTGTTCCAGCCACACAGCCTCTTTGCTCTTCCTCAAGGACAGCAAATCTCTCCCTCTACCCTACCTCTTCAGCCCAGGACCTCACACTGCCTCTCCCTGCTGTTTGGAAAATTCCTCCTTGGTTTACTCCCTGACTGTCTTCACAACTCACCTGCAGTTCAAGTTGTCTCTTACTGCAGCACCTCTCTCACTGTGTCTCCTTTCTCCTGCTTTCTTCTTCTCTATGTGCAGTGCCATCTGACTTTTTAATGTTAGAATGACACTGTATTCTGTCCCTCAAGTCATTTTTCTAATGCTGCAAAATTAAAAGATCAAATTCCTGAGGCTTAGTACTGGACTACTTGGCCTTTCTCTTTTATCCCTTTGAATTCAGTATGTTTCTATCTCCAGCAGTCAGGATCCAACAGTTATGCCTCGCCACAGTCTTCTTTGTGCTTCTGGAACCTTCTGGAAAACTGGCTTTGCCTGCCCACACAGTCACTTCAGTCACAGCACCTGGTTCTTTGGGCATGTGTGGAGCCCTCACCCTTCTAGGACCTGCTCACTCTGTGTGGTTGATCCTTGCCAGACTTCTCACAGAAGTTTCTTCCAGTGTGGGATACACTGACCACCCTTGCAGTAAGGATGTTTACACACAAAAAATGAAACTTGGCGTCTGTCCTGCTTCCTACCTTGTTCTACCTAAACTTCCCAGTTGGTGTGTGTGTGTGTGTGTGTGTGTGTGTGTGTGTGTGTGTGTGATTTTCTTTGTCTTTTCTACTAGAATGAAAGCATCTGAGCACACGGATTTCATATATTTTGGTTAATGCTATATCTTTGCTGTCTAAAAAGAGCCTAGCATAATAAATATGTGTCAACTTAAGGAATTAAAGAATTACTAGAATAAATGAGTTCTTCTAGAGAGCCTAGCCTGGAAAAGCTCTGAAAGTCAGTAGCAATAGGGACAGTGCAGCCAAGGGAGGGCAGTGATCCAGTCACCAGTATGACAGAGGAACCTCAGCATCTGTTGCTAAGGGGCTGAGTAAATAACCACATCACTACAGCTGTGTTGTTCCTAAACAAGAAAATATTTTCCAACTGGTGGTTCAGCCTCTCTGAGACCTGCTATTTAGTGCATTTGAGGTTATTTTCTGTTCTTCACTTTTCTGTATCCTTCCAAAACACCCTTGTTACCCCAAGTTAACCCCAATATGTCTCCTTTGTTTGCCATCAGAAAGGACTAACTCATATGGAGAACACCCTCATGCCCAGGTCTAAAAATTTAATACTGTGTTTACAATGTTCTGCCTGCTTGTTTTCTTGTTTTGTTTGTTTTGTTTTATGACCAGTTCCAACTTGTTCCAGGTTTCAGAGAATCAGAAAAAAACAGATGATAATATTGTCTCAGACTCTTTGATGTTATAAATAACATCTTTCCAAATAAATCTTTCTTTGCATTGGTGGTTATTTCCTTTGGCTCCCTTTCTAACGGTAGGATGGTGGGACCAAAGACTGTGTATGAATCCTGATTATGCACAAGTGTAATGTAGATCGTTGTCCTTTAAAAAATTTGTCTTCAGAATAGAGGAAATCACTTATTGTCAGGTGCTTGCGCATGCTTTCATTCACACTCTCTTTAAGTTACCTTTTACAGCAAGGGTTACATAAACCCAGTACTTTTCAGTCGTGGGTGGAATCTTGGTGTGGGGTAGATGTTAAGAAAATGTTGATTACCTGGTTCCACCTGAGACCAATGATATCAGACTCTCTGTGGGTGGTACTGGGCTTTTGTATTTTTTTAAAAACTTTCCAACTACTTCCAGTATGCAGCTAGGCCAGAGAGCCCTTCTCTCTAAAATGATCTCAATCCTTGCTAATTTTATACACTTTTAAAAGTTAGGGTCTGTTTCCAAGGAGCTAAAGAAATTCGACAAAGACTTTGTCATTATGTTAGGGGGTGTGACTTCCTTGTCTTCTTATCAGCTCATTCTCAGGAAACTGACAAGCTCAGCCACACCGAGGTGTTGATAACTGTTAACACTTCTTGTGTTAGCTTTGTAATAGCACATCCCTAGTCCTGAGTAGGGGAGCCATGGGGCCCTTCTGTATCCACGCCTCGTTTTCCCCCATCCTATGCTGACCAGCTATTTCCCATAAGGCCTGTCTGGATTCCTGAGAGATCTAGGTCTCCAGATATAGAGTCACAGAGTTTCAGGGCCATCGCTAGATCTGTGAGCAGGGCAGTATCCCTTTAATTTGCTGCTGGGATTGGGCAGCATCTGAGATGAGGACCTTTGAAATATTTATCTGCTTTTTATTTATCTGGGCAGAGTGAGGAGGCAGAGGGAGAAGAGAAAAGAGGTCCTGGGAACTATGCCTGGAGCCACAGAATACAGGGAAAACTTTGCTAAATTTGTTTGAATAACTTTTACTGTACTTTTTTATTATAAAAGTAACAATTACTAGAGAAAACAAAAAAGCACAGAAAGGAATACTCTCACAACCCAGACATATCCAATGTTAACAGTTTGGCACATTTTCGTTTCAACTTTTGAGTGTACACGTGAGTGTGTATATAGTTATACGCACAACTGCAGCCTTTCCTCCCTGAACAGTATATGGTAAGCATATTCCTACGTCATTAAAAG
The DNA here is from genome assembly GCA_004365215.1 of Cuniculus paca. Classification (NCBI taxonomy): domain Eukaryota; kingdom Metazoa; phylum Chordata; class Mammalia; order Rodentia; family Cuniculidae; genus Cuniculus; species Cuniculus paca. Next base: position 14,036 of record RJWT010002211.1, read on the forward strand.
TTCTTTTAAGACATAATTTGGAATGACTCCACAATCGTTTCTCATTTTTCATCTCACATTTTACTTAACTAACTTCCTATTATTGGATAGTTAGGTTATTTCCAAATTTCATTTTTATGAAGAATAATGGAACTAGCATTTGTTCACAAGTTTGCTCATGTTTCTGACTAATTTCTGGTGTAATTGTTTTTACTAGTAAATCAGCGCAGCATAGAGAAAAAGCACACTTGTTTTTGTTTGTTTTGCTTTGTTGGTCTTTTAAAAATTGAGACAGAATTCATAAAACATAAACCAGGCAAGCTGAAGCAGGCCTAGAGTCCCAACGCTCTGGGAGGCTGAAGCAGGAGGATGGCAAGTTCAAACTCAGCCTGGGCAACTCCATGACTTAGTGAGACTTGGCCTCAAATTAAAAAATAAAAATGGGCAAGGGAATGTAGCTCAGAGCAAAGGCCCTGAGTTCAGTAGTCAGTGCTGAGAAAAAAATTCATTCAACAAAAAATTTACCATTTAAGCCATTTTAAAGTATATCTTTGTGGCTTTTGGTATAATCACAGTGTTGAGAAACTATCACTACTGTATAATTCCATTTTTGTCAGTGCAAAAAGAAACTCTGTACTGATTAAGCAGTGACTTCTCATTGTTCCCTCTTCCTAGTGCCCTCTTTCTACTAATCTGCTTGTTGCTGTTATGGCTTAAAACACTCTATTCTTTATTTTTATTAGTCTATTTTGCAGTGCTGGAGTTTGAGCCCAGGGCCTTGAGCATCCTTCGCAATCATTCCCCACTGAGCTACAGTAGACCTCAGCTGCTAAAATATACTGTTCTGTGCTCAGGAATATCCTAATTCATTCTACTGACTAGGCTTGTGACTGTAGGAAAGTTACTGAGCCTTCATCAACCTCAAAGTCCTCATGTGTAAAAACTGAGCTCTTGGTAACTTAAATTGCATACAACATGGGGAAATGCACAGTTCATTGCAGATATTCAATAATTTAAAAATCAAAATACTATAGCTGAAATGGACATTTGTGAATAATGTAACAGGTCTACTGGACGCATGAAGAAACTCAGATCCAGAAGTAGCTGTACTTGAGCTTATGTCTACGCTACTTTGCACACATAGCCAAAGTATGCTACTATAATCCAGTGTGCCCAGTCTCTATAGCTACAGCCTAGTAGTTGCCCTCAAGTCAATGTCTATATTAGTTCATGTTTTAAATTGCCATTTTGGTCTACTTTTATGGGAATACAGCCCTTATTTTCACTGCTAACAGTCCCCAGGCCCACAGACCTGCAGGGGGCAGAGACACTGGGAGTTCTACTGTACTTGGCCTTAGATCAGTATTTAGAAACACAGACACTTGATTAATCTTGTATGGTTGTCTCCTTTTGTATTCCCCAAACACTTACAAATGTGCCAGATAAATGAGACGTGATAGTTTCAAAATATCACTGCACAGGTTAATTATTGGCTACTGTTAAGGTTTGGATTTGAAATGTTCCCCAAAACTCTTGTGCTAAAGGCTTAGTTCCCAGCTGATGGGCTTTTAGAAGTGATTGGAACATGGGGCTCTAACTTCATCAAATGAATTAATCCATTGAGAAACTCATAAGCTGAATGGGCTGTTTGTTAGGAGGCAAGGCCTAGTTGGAAGAAATAGGTCTCTCTCCCCTTCTCCCTTCCTCTCCTTGTCCCTCTTTCTCTCTTTCCTTCTCTCTCTCTCTCTTTGTAACTCCCTCTCTCTCCCCTTCCCAGTTGCCACGCGGTGAGCACCTTTTCTCCACCATGCCCTTTTGGTGCAGTGTTTCTACCTTGCCAGATACCTCAAAACAATGAAACCAGCTGAACATGTACTGAAACTTCTGAAACCATGAGCCAAAATAAATATTTCCTCTTTAAATTGTTTTTTAAGGTATTTGGTCCCAGCAATTAAAAAGCTTACTAATATACAAAATTGATCCTGGGAATGGGATTATTGATGTGACTATGCCTGATCATGTGGTCTAGAAGCCTATAGAATTGGTTTGTGGGAGGAGTTGGGGAATATTTGGAGGTGCAGAATAGAGAAGCCCTAGAATGTTATAAGTAAAGCTTACAGGAACGTGGATAGTAAAGACTGTTCATGAGGTTTGAGATAGGAATGAGGACTCTATTTGGAATTGGACTGGAAGTCATTTGTGCTACATTCTGTCAAAGAACTTGTCTGTATTTTGTCTGTTCCCTGAGACTTTGTGGGAGGATAAGTTTAAAGGTAATAGGATAATTGATCTGGCTGAGGACATTTCAAAGAAGCACAAGATTCAAGTGATGGTATGGGTATCACTGGCTGCTTTTAGTAGATTTACAGTGAGAAATGGGAACAAAAGGAACAATGAAAAGATTTGAACAAATTGTAGTTTGGCCAGAAAAGAAGCATGTTTAGAGTCTTGGACAAAAAGTGTGTAGTTGCTGAAGAGATTAGTATTGTTAAAAAAGAAGCCAAGTACTTTGCACCAGAACAATAGTAAAGATGCTTTGAAGGCATCTCAGGAATTTGCCAGATCCCACATATCACAGGTTCAAGGGTATAGAAGAGTAAACTCTTTGATGAAACTGCATTAAGAAGAGTGTCTCAGGCTGCCATGCTGACTCAAGGACACATAGGGATCACCAACTTCAGTTCTCTAGGCACTCAGGGATTACAACAACTGTGGTCCAAGAGAGTCCTGCTAATACTCGAGATAGTAGAAGACATTGGTATCATCCATCTGGTGCTGGTTTTACAGGCATACATAATTCAAGAGTTATGGGTTCAGAGAGGCTTCCACTGAAATTTCAAAGGAAGGCATGAAAGAACAGCAATGTGTGACAAGGTTGAAGTCATGTAACCAGTCCCTGAAAGAGTGATACATAAAGTTGTGAGAGTGAAACTGAAATTGCAATAGAGACCCAAGGAAGTTAGAGATTTCAGGAATGTAGAACATCTGGTAAGGAAATCTGCGGGCAATAAACATAGCTAGCCCAAGGAAGAGGCCATGTGGGCTGCAGTCAGCAAAACTATAGGGGTAGGGTTGCTCAAGCTCTTTGGAGTTCACCTCTACAACCATGTGCCCCAGATACTGGACATGGAACCACAGAATTTAATGTTTGCCCTGCTGGAGTTTGATCTTGTTTTATCCATTCCTTCTTTTTTATGCCCGCATTCATCTCTTTTGGAATGGGAATGTTTATCCTGTGCCATTGCATCTTGGAAATATATAACTTGGTTTTTCATTTTTGTAGGTATTCACAGCAAAGTTTGCCTTGAGTCTCAGAGGAGACTTTGAACTTGGACTTTTGAGCATTGCTGGAATTGTTATGACTTTGGGGACTTTTGGAGATGGACTTAATGCACATTTTATAGTGAAATGGATGTAAACCTCTAGAACACAGGGATGGATGTTTGGTTTAGGTTGGAAATGTCCCCCAAAACTCACATACTAATAGTTTGGCTGCCAGTTGATGGGTTTTTAGGAAGTGAATAAGTTATGAGGACTCAATTTCATCAGGGGAATCATGATAATTTATGACATTATAGCAAGGTGATGGAAATAGGTGGTGGGGCCTGAAAGAAAGGAGTGAATCATAGGGCCTGACTATATTTGGTTCTAGGCCCCTTTCTCTTTAGCTCTTTTTCCTCTCTGCTCTCTAACTGCCATGAGGTGAGCAGCTTTCCTCCACCACACCCTTCTTCTATGATGCTTCTGTCTTAGCTAAGCATAGACTGAAACCTCTAAAACCCTAAGCCAAAATAAACTTTTCCTTCTTTGAGTTGTTTTTTTCAGTTATTTGGTCACAGTGATTAACTATGAGTTAACTAAGACAGTTACAAAGGAAACAGGATCATTTTACAATGGATATGGCTGGTAGAAACCACCTTAACCAAATAGCCAAGCTTGGCATCAACAATAATGAGATAAACTCGCATCACTTGCTTCTTGCCCAAAATGACTGGTCTTCTATCATGAGGATACATCATCAGACAAATCCAGACTCAATCTTTAAATAACCAGATTCAACTCTTCTAAACTATGTTGTCAAAGAAGATAGGTAACCTGTTGAAGATTAAGTGACATTGGAGGGGCTTCACAGCTAAGTGCAATGTGTGGATCTGGATTAGACTGAGGATTAAAAAAAGGAAAAGTAGCTGGGGTTTTAGCTCAGTGGCCTAAGCACTGCCTGGCAAGTGCGAGGTTGTGAGTTCAATCCCCAGTGCTGCAAAAAAAAAAAAAAAAAAAAAAAAAAAAAAAAAAAAAAAAAAAAAAAAAAAAAAAAAAAAAAAAAAAAAAGAAAAAGAAAAGAAAAGTATTAAGAGAATTGAGGGAATTTGAATATAAAACATATATTAAACTTCATTGCATCAAGTTTAGTTTCTCAAATATGACAACCATGTTCTGATTATATAGGAATTCCCTGATTCTCAGGCTAAACTTGTGAAGTATTTACGGGTTAAGTATTATGAATTTTATAACTTTCAAGTCATTTAGCAAAGAGAAAGTGTGTATGACTAGAGAGAATGCCAAAGCAAGTGTGTACATGGATAAAATTTTAGCAAGAGCTGAGTGTAAGTGAAGGGAATAAGGGAATTTATCTTACTTTTCTTTCAACTTCCCTGGATCTGAAATTTTTCAATGTAATAAATTTGGAGAAATAAAAGTAAACTGAATTTGCCCATAGAAATGCACCACTTGAGCTTTAGAGTGTTAAAATTTTTTGAACTGGTATTTAAATATTGGGAGACTTTTACTTAAAAATCTAATTCTCAACTTCATAAAGAAAACTATCAGATCTGTTCACGTGTTTTCAGCAAGAGCAGTAGTTAATACTACTGAGTAGTCTTATTTTGCTTTTAAAAGTCTAGTGCCCTCCAAAGATGCATGCACAGGCCCATATGCACACTGATATGGAAGCATTTGACCAGGAAGCCTGGATGTGGGAGGATTTGCACTTTAAGCTCTACATGGGAAAGGAAAAGGTTCTGGACCAGAATCCCTCAGAAACCTACAACACAGACTGGCTCACTGACACACCTGACCAAATCAGCATTGATCTAACAGAATGACCACATTAATTCTGTCACTTAGGTGGTCCATTAGGATGGGGACTGCACCTTCTGCAGACTGGGGACTCCCTCAGACCTCTGTGCTCACCATACAAAGGGCATCCTGACAGCAGAGACCATAGATTTATGCTATATCCAGAGAAGGGTGTTGGCTAGGGCACATGTCATGAAGAATAGGCATCCAAATAACATTGTAGGAATCTTAACAACACTGATATCCATAGTGACTAATCCTGATGAAATATTTCACTCAGAGGCCTGGGAGTTATGGTCATCAGCCCACCGCTATAATGCCTATCATCATGGCCAACCTATCACAGATCCCTGCTGTCTGGGGCACGAGGACCACTTCACATCACATCCTCGCAGAAAATAATGAAACTTAATTGACCAACATGAGTTTAATTAGGAGATACATACATATGTTTCACATGGCATCATAATACAATAATGCCCTTGTCGTTGGTGGAGGAGAAAGAACATTCCAATTCTGGGCTCAACTTTATCAATGACTCAGTCTCTAGGGTTGAGTGAGGCACTGAAGCCATCTGAGCCCTCACCTGCCTCAGTGATCAATTGGAGATAATTGTCACTGCCCTGCCTTCCTTATAGGGAGGCTGTCATGAGTCAATAAGATAATATGTAGAATGGTTTTGAAAAATACTAAGAAGTGCCAAAATGCTATGATGTACTATTTTGGGGCTATATTATTATATTTCCCCCTTAGAGATATCTTTCCAATTCCAAGGTCATCTAATTTGTTTTATTTTGTTTTCTCCTTAATCCAGATTTGTCTTTGTCTGTTCCTACAGTTCTTAAAGCTCTCAGGGATGGCTTTCCTGGAAGATCTGAGCTCCAGCACATACACAGATGAGGCCCAGAGTTGGAGCTGCAGACTTTTAGAGGAGTAAGAATGCCCCTCGCCTGTCCTTATAGACCTGGAATGATATCAAGAGGCTCTGTCCTGGACATGGTGTGAAGGAGGAGCTCAGTCTGTTTGTCAAGTGGTGAGTGAGTGACTTGGGGCTGCAGGGGGATGTCTGCTGAGGAGTGGAGAAGGGAGGAGACAGGACCAGCAGAGCAACCAAGCTTTGCTGCACATGAAAGGGGCACAGAAGTGGAGAGGAAGGGGTGGGTTAGGGGTTGAGAGGGAACAAGGCCCTCAGTTCAGTCGCATGGAGGAGCCTCCAGTTTGGGCTGCCTCCCTGTCTCACACCCCCGTGCTGTTGAAGCCAGCTGGGTTGTGAAAATGGATTAGTAAGTGTCTACAGGTAGATTAGGCAGAGCAGAGAAATCCATACTTCACCTGCCATCTGCTAGGAGGGGTCTCCAAAGTCATAGATCTTGGCTTCACCAAGTGGAATAAAAAGATAGTTTTGCTTTTGAGGGCTCGATTTATATTTCTTTGGTATAGGAGAAATGAAGGCTGTGGTTCTGCTTAGGTACACATTTCGACAAGCGACTCAGTTTGCAAAACAATAGCCAAATGAAGGTGAAGTGCCCCCTTCCCTGAAAGCAGGGTTCTCAATCCTGTGAAACCATTCTTTTTATTTTTATTTTAATTTTTAAGAGAATAAAACCAAACAAAATAAAACAGAATAAAGCCAATCAAAGTAAAAGAGTGAAAGTGATACAGGATTTCAAAACAAGATAATAAGAGATGAACAAGGACTACCATAATGCCTCTTGTTATCTTCAAAATAGTTGCCCATACCATCAGACCTAATAAAATCAAACAAAAAAGAACAGAGTAAAACCAATCAAAACAAAATGACGAAAGCAATACAGGACTTCAAAACATAATAGGAAATTAACAATGGCTACCATAATACATTTTGTTATCTTTGAAATAGCTACCCATGCCATCAAATATATAAATCAAACCAAACAAAACAATAAAACCAATCAAAACAACACAATGAAAATGATGCAGGACTTTAAAACAAGATAATAGGGAATTAACAATGGCTACCACCTTCCCTTTTTAGACGTTTCCTCCCCTTTCATTTTCACAACATCTATTGTACATTTTGGATCCCACTAACTCCTTCAGTTTTTTATACTAGAGGGACAACATGATGTTCATCTATGTGAGTCCAAACCATTTCACCCAAGAGCATGATCACAAGTTGTATCCATTTACCTACAAGAGCCTTGTGATTATCCTTCCTTATAACTGAGTAGCTTTCCATTGTATAAAAATGCCATATATTTCTTATCCATTCTGCAGTTGGTGGGCAAGCTACCCCTGCTTTTTTCTGGTTCCCTGACACATGGAGCATTGTTTTCTCTCCTTTGACTTTCAGTCTATGAATCTCCTTTTGAGTTAATGTGTTTCTTGTATATCGCATATTGATGGATCTTGTTTCTTGATCCACTCTGCCTGTGTTTCTTTTATTGGTGAATTAAAGTTATCTACATTAATGGTTATGGCCAACATATACTGGTTTGTCTCTTCCATGCTTTTTTCCTGCCATTGGCTCCCTACTTTTCCCCTCCATTCAGTTGTCCACCCTGCTTGGCAATCCCACTCTGCTGCTGTTTCTGCAACTGTGGTCACTTTTATCTCTCTCTAGAATATCCTTCAGTATTCTTTGTAGGGTTGGTTTGGTGGTCATGAATTCCTTCAGTTGTTCTTTTCGGCAGGGTCACCACTGCCAAGGAAGATAAGGAGGACTGGTAGGTTTTGGAAATGAGTAGGAATTTGGTGTTTTGAATTTGAGAAATCTTTTAGACACCCAAGTAGAGCTATTAGGTAGGCAGTTGTAGCTGAACATTGAATTTTGGGGAAGTGGGCTAGGGCAGAAAAATACATTGGACAATCATCAAATTAATATTATTTTTGTGAAGATGTCCATTTTGGCCAAAAAAAAAAATCTTACCTTTGAGCTGCTATATAACCTCATAGTGGCTTGCTTACCCATAACAGAGACTCAATACTATGAATGGAATATGTGAATAGAGCTATGAAAATAGTCACGGTGAATTTAGTTGTGATGATCATACTCCCTCATGCGTATACTCAGATGCATGAGTGATGGGAAAGGCACAAGGTCTAGAATGATGACCTAGATGAGGTCCTGTTTCTGCCTCTTACAGAAGCCTGGTTCTACTGGGTTACCTGAGTGAATTAACTAACCTGGTTTAGCTGGTTTCTTCATCTGTAAAATGGGAGTCATCTCAGCAACTGTGTCAAAGGTGGTTTTATGTGTGCAATGTACAAGTACCTTACAGACAGGCAGAAACTGGGAATGAGGAGCCCTCTACTCCTCACAGTGATTGCTATCTTCTTTCATCTGAAAGACTTTGAGTCCAACAGGAATCCCATAGGCTGGAGTTCAGAATACAGAATGCACAATACCTCCCTGGGTCAGAACTACTTCTGCCCCATACACAAAACCAAGGCACTTTTCTGGACCTCCTTAACCCTGGTTGAATTCTGCCCCTTTTCTCATCCTAATTCAATGGTCTCCAAAGTGTCACTAGTTATATAATATTGGGAAAAATCTAGAAGTACTAATAGATATATTAATTTTTATCTTAAAATACAGAGAAAAATTCTCAATATTCTTAGTTGTTAAGGACATCGAATTAAAACCACAATGAAACAGCACTACACATTTACCAGAGTAGCTAAAAAAATACAAAATACCACAACAAAGAAACTTATAATACTAGATGCTGAACATAAATAGGAGCAATTAGAAGTCTCACATATTTCTAGAGTGGGTATGAAGGGCACAGCTTTGGAAAACAGTTTAATAGTTTCATATGAACACATTTACCATATGATCCAGTAATCCTATTAGTTATTTATCCTAGAAAAATGAAAATTTATGTCCCACATAAAAGCCTTTGCATCAATGCTTATAGTAGCTTTATTAGTTGCCAAAAATGAGAGACAACCCAGCTGTTATTCAACCAGTGAATGGACAAGCAAATGGCACACCCATAGGATGAAAGGAATATTACTCAGCAATAAAAAGCAACAGGGTATGAATGGGTGACAAAGTAAAAATATGGGTGAATCTAAAATATACTTTAGATAATATAGATAACCAAAGCCAAGAGACTCCATGTTGTATGATTCCATTTATATGATGTTCTGTAAGAGGCAAAAGTACAGGGACATGGAATGTATCACTAGTCATCAGAGGAGTTGTCAGAGAGGCAGCAGGAGGAAATTCTGAGGTGACGCGACTATGCTGTAGCATGTGTGGTGATGGTCACACTATTCTATGTATTGGCCAAAACCAAAAGAACTATACCTTACAAAGAATAAGTTTCTAAATTTTAAAAAATCAAGATGTGTATATTAGAAAAGAAGAAGGATTGAAAATAAAAGATCTAAGCTTCTACCATAGGAAATTAGAAAAAAAGAACATATTAAATCCAAAGTCAGAAGGAAAAAAGAAGTAAGACTTAAAGCACAAATAAATACTATTGAAAACAGGAAGTCAATAGAGAAAAACTGATGAAACCAACAGCTGTATTTTTTTTTTGCAAAAACCAGTAAAATCAATAACCCTGTAGCAAGGCAGAGAGTGAGAGAGAGAAAAAACTTATAGTAGAAAGAGGTGACATTACTATAGATCCTGTGGAAATTTAGAAGGATCAGAAATTAATACTATGAATAACTCTATGCCCAAATTTAATAACCTAGATGAAATAGACTAACTCCTGAAAGACAGAATCTGCAAAAGCCATACAAGAAGAAATAGATGGCCTGTGGGTGTAGCTTAGTGGTAGAGAGCTTGCCTAGCATGCATGATGAGACCCTGGGTTCAATTCCCAGCATCACAAGAAAGAAAAGAAAAGAAAAGAAAAGAAAAGAAAAGAAAAGAAAAGAAAAGAAAAGAAAAGAAAGAGAAGAGAAGAGAAGAGAAGAGAAGAGAAGAGAAGAGAAGAGAAGAGAAGAGAAAAGAAAGAGAAGAGCTTATATTTAGTAAAGCAATTGAACCAATAATTAACTACTTTCCAAAACAGAAAGTACCAGACTCAGATGGATTCACTGGTGAATTCTATCAAACATTTAAGCATGAAATGATACCAACTCTCAGTAATTATTATGTCATAATGTTACTTGGATGTTTAATTCTGTCCTTATCTCTGCGAACTCTCGTTCGCTGTTTCATTTTTAATCAGGATATGCTGGGTTCTGCTACAGTGGCCCATCACATAGAAGTTTCTTTCTCACGCAAAGTTAGCTGAGCGGTGACAGCTTTCCATAGCCGTTCCTTTCCCCACACTGAACCTATGGCTTCTAAGTGGGGAACAGGAGAAACAACAGCTTAACGAATTCACACCTACTGGTTCGATACTGTCTCATTTTGGCCAACATACCATTTACATTGCTGGCATGTACGCTTTTTGGCCAGAACTACTCAGATGATAATATTAACAGCAAGACAGTCAAAGGAATGCAGAATGCCTGTGTGATGCAGGATTTGGCGAACACAGCATTCTCTCTGTCATGTGCACTGTCATTGCACTCTTGTTTTATTGATTTCATGGTTTTATTTTTTAAATTATTTGTTACATCCTGCAGATTTTGGTAAGTTATGTTTTCATTTTTATTTAGTTCAAATGTTTTTAAATTTTTCTTGAAATTTCTTGTCTCATTTGTTTTTTAAAGGCATGTTTTTAAATCTCTATGTGGCTTTGGGATTTCCTTTTTTTCAGTTTTCTTTCTGCTGTCGATTTCAAGTTTAATTCTACTATGGTCTGATGGCAGAACATACATGACTTCTATTCTTTTAAACCTGTTATCCTGTGTTTTACAGCCTCAAATGTAATCTATCTTGATAAATGTTCCATATGAACTTGAGAAGAAAGTGTGTATCCTGCTGTTTCTACGTGAACTAGCCTATAGATGTCAATTATATCCAGCTGACTTCAGCTATGTCTTGCCCATTGGGTCTGTCCATCTCTGACAGCGAGATTCTGAACCTCCAACCATAACAGTGGATTAACATACTTTTCCTTGTAGTTCTAGTACAATAGGTCCCAACTTACGAACATTCAAGTTGCAAACATTCACAGATACCAGCAGAACTCACCTTATGAGTATTCGTTGATGTGAGCAAATCACGGAAGTAGCAAGTCTGCCAGGCACTGTCAGAAGTGTGCTGCTGGACACTTCCTGTACAGTGTGATTTGGGACTGACTGCATTCTTGTGTTTGATTTTTTTATATTTAACATTATATATTTGTGTCAATGGTGTAAAAGACTCACTTCATCGGATTTATGGACAAATCTGACTTATGAGTATTCTCCCAGAATGCAATTCATTTGTAAGTTAGGGGATTACTGTAGTTTTTGTCCTATGTATTTTGTTGCTCTTTTGCCAGTTGCATACACTTAAGGATGTTTTCTTGGAAAACTGACCACTTTGTCATTATGTATAGGCCCTCTTTAGCCCTGACAATCTTTCCTGCTTTGAAGTATGTTCTCTAAAATTAATACAGCTACTACTCCTCACTTCTTTTGATTAATGTTGTTAGCATGGTATATCTTTTTCTATCAATTCACTTTCAATCTGTGTTTTTCTATTTAAAGTGGGATTTTTCATTTTCCATTCACTCTCACAATCGGTTTTTTAACTGGTGCATTGAAATCGCCAATGCTTGAAATACTTATTAATGTGCTTGGTTAATATTTACCATATTTGTTACCATATTCTGTTCGTTGCCCTTATTCCAATCTTTGTCTTCCCTTCTTTTCTGCCTACTGGGGTTTAAATTAGACAGTATATATGATTCCAGTTTCTCTTATTTCTTAGCATATCAATTATACTTCTTTTTTTCAACTTTTTAAAGTGTTCCTTAGAATTTATAGCATACATTTATGACTAATCCAACCAAGCTCACTTGTAAATAATGCTATATTATTTCATAGGTGTAAAAATAAAACAAGTCTAACTCTTAAAAAAAATCAAGATGTACATTAAACTCAAAATAGAACAGAAATTGTAATAAATAAACCTAGCTATAGTGTGAATCAGTAACATCAGCACAATGAAAAGTGGTGAAAAAAAGGAGTACTCTACCTAAGCCAGGAATCAGGATGTTGACTAGCTATTATAAGATTAAAGAAAAACTAACAATGTACAAATAATGCAGTTAGTAAATGTGTTTCTCACAGGGATATGCATTAGAAATTCTGAAAATAGATACTCTTAGCTTGGCCGATAAGTAAATATATTATAGATAAAGAGAGCCTGGTTTCTCACTAGCAGAGAAAGAAGTTACAAATAAGGAAAAGGGGAAGATGAGAAGGAACTTAATATGTTCTGTTTGACTCAGATTCAGAGGAGTCCACATGAACTCATGTTTGTTTGTGGTGAAATACACCAACGTAAGATGGACCATTTAACCTTTTTAATTGTACAATTCAATGACATTATTCATTTTCTTAACATTGCATAACCTTCACCACAGTCCATTTCTAGAATATTTTAGTTATCCCAAATGCAAACTGTATAACCATGAAACAATTACTCCATTCCTCTGCTTTCTCCACCCTCTGTAATGTCTATCCTACTTCATGTGAATGTGCCTGTTCTAGGTACCTCATGCAATTGGAATCATGTAAGATTCGTCCTTTTGTGTCTTGCTTATTTCACTTTCTGGGTTCTTTCATGTTGTTGCAAGTTTCAGGATTTTCTTCTTTTTAAAAGCTGAATAGTATTCCACTGTGTGTATATACCATACATTGTTTATCCACTATCCATCTGTTTATGGACACATGACTTCTAAAATTAGATAGGCAGATAGCTACAGAAACAAAAATAGATTTGTGTGTATCCTATTGGTACACATGCAGATATCCTTCACTAGCTGCAGAAGATTGGTTCCAGATTACTGCACCAACCACCAACAATGGCGAGGCTGTCAGATAAAAGGAACTCTTCTGTGTTGTTGGTGGGAGTGTAAACTAGTAAAACCACTATTAGTATGGTGATTCCTCAAGAAACAAAACCTGAAATTCCATTTGACCCACCTATTCCCCTTCTAGGGATCTTTCCAAAAGAGTTAAAGACATCATATTACAGGGATACATGCATCCCCATGTGTTATGGTTGATACATTGTGTCAACTTGAGAAGTTTAGAAGTTTAACTAAGAGACTCCGCAGGGAGCCAGGGTTCTTATTTTGTAAATATCCTTGTTCTGTGCAAGCAAAGGAGGTTTTGTGAGTGCTACACCTGCCTTGGAGCAGGGGTGGCCTCTGTATAATATAAGGTAGGCACAGAGGCTTGCTCTTCCCCCCTTTTCCTCTGGCTGCTTTTGCTGGCTGCTGCTTTGAAGTGTTGCCCTGGTGCCATGCCACCCTGCTTTGTAGCCAGCTGGTTATGGACTAAAACCTCCAAAAGCTGTAAACTAAATAAACCTTTCCTTTCTTCATTTGGGGTGCAAGGTATTTTGTCCCAGCAATGAGAGAAAAGTAACCAAGACATCATGTTTATAGAAGACAAATTTATAATAGCTAACTCTTGGGAGCAGCCTATATGTCAATCAACAGATGAATGGATACAGAAAATGGGATAAGTGCATACAATGGAGTACTACTCTCCCATAAAGAAAGATTAATTTGAGTCATTTGTAGGAAAATGGGTGCATCTTAAAACCATAACATTAAGGGAAATAAATCAGACACACAAGCTTAAATATCACATGGTTGTTCTTATATGAAAAACCCAAGTTACAAATAAAGAGCAAAATAAAAGACGGATAATAGGAAGAAAGGAGATAGATTGTTCTCAAATGCGAAGGGAATCAAGCAATGAAGAGAACCTTACAATGAATGTGGTCATTATGTATATCTAAATTGTACCAACAAACTTAAATTAAAAAAAAAAGAGAGATGAAGAGAGGAGAGAGAGAGGGGAGGGAAAGGGAATGAAATAAGGTATTAAGACAGGTTTTGTACATGTACCAACTCCATAAAAAGAATGTAAATATTATGTGCTGCAAACAGGTACTAATAAAAAACTGGGACACTCAAATGTCTTATATGAAATGACACAGCATTGGTATGCAACTTGAGTACTTTATCCTGTAAACTTTAAGCTCCAGATTACTTATAATACTTAATACAATGCACACACATCACTTCATTTGCATAGATTTAGTGTCATCCTTAAGGCACAGAAAATTGAAGTTTTACTTTTTGGAACTTCCAGCAACATTTTTCCCAAATACATTATCTATCTGCAGCTGGTTGAATCTATGACTGTGAAACCAATAGATACCAAAGGAAAGACTGAATATGTCTATCAAGAGGGCCTAGAAGCAGTAGGACCCCAGTGGCAAGGAACATATCAACAGCCAGCTTTGGTTTTCTAAATACTATTCTCCAGGATGGGCAACCAGGGCCCCTTAGAGAACCAATTAATCTCAGAGCTGGGACTGGTAAACTGTAAGATGACTCTGAAGCATCATGTGGTGATGGAAAGATGGGAACACACAAAAAAAGTCACAGGAGCCAACACAAAGGAGCTCCTGATAGCCCCAGCTAGAATATCTGAGGAATAAAATACATAAAAAGTAGTAATGCTATTAAGTGATAATCAAATGAATATCTGTGAGTTGACACTGAAATAGGTAAATATCTGAAGACAGTGAGTAAATAGAGGAGTGAAGACATTTCTTTTAGAAGAATTTTAACTAATGCATAAGGAATGAATAAAATAGAAATATTACTGTTTGACTGTTATAATACTAACCACTACAGGCAAGGTCCATAGCAGACGGCAGAGTGGACTACAGTTTGAGGAGAAAGAAGGTATTGTAGTCTCAATGTATCTTTCCCAAAATATTGATGGATTACAAAGATTAAAATTGTAGCTTGAAAATGACAGGATCTGGTCTAAACCACTTAAACTATTTGATCAAGGTTAACATCAGTAGTAACAAAGACGTATGAGTTTCTGATGGTTCCAAAGAAGTGTACATTGGCTCTATGGTACTCTTGCCAAAAATGTACACCCACAAGCTAAACAACAGAAAACCCTAAAGAAACCCAGACCAGGGTGGAGGGGGGACCATCCCATAAAACACTATGGTCATGAAAAATAAGGAAAAACAGAAACTGTCACAGACTTGACCGAGACTAAGGCAACAGAACAACTAAATGCCAAGTGGGATCTTGGATTGAATCCTAGAACAGAAAAAGGTTAGTGGAAAAAAAGAGTGGATATCCAAATACAGCCTGCAGTTCGGTTGATAGTAGTATACCAATGTTAACTCTTAGTTCTGATAACTGTCCTACAGTTATGTAAGTCATTAACAAGAGAAGAAACCGGGCCAAGGGAATATGGGAACTCAGTACTTTTTATTGCAACTTTTCGATAAGTCTAAAATTATTTCAAAATAAAAAGCATAAAAGAAGAAATAAAACTTTACTACTCTATATAGGCTTTCAAACCTAAGTAGTACATTAGAATAATGATATAAAAGTATTAATGTATAAATTATAGAAATATTGGTGGCATGTGTGCCAAGATAGTCAACTGGTGGGAATTAATGGTTAAAAAAATTCAAAGATTATTGTCCTTCCGCACAAGTGAGAAGTATATTAGAGACCAAGTGTAGTCAGGCCCACAGAGACAGAAAGTAGAACAGTGGTTCCGGGGCAGGCATGGAGAATGGGGAGCTATCGTCTGATAGGTATAGAGTTTCAGTTTTGCAAGAAGGAAAGAGCCCTGTGGGCAGATGGCTATGATGGCTGCACAGAAAAGTAAATGTTCTTAATGCCATTGAATTGTAATGCTGTTTCAAGTATGTAACTGTACGAATTGTGCTGCTATAAACACGGCTATGCAACTATCGCTGTAATATGATGTCTTTAATTCTTTTGGGAAGATACCTAGAAGGGGAATAGCTGGATAAAGTGAAATTTCTAATTTTAGTTTTTTGAGAAATCTCTGTACTGATTTCTACAGTGGTTATACTATCCACATTCCCACCAACAATGTAGAAGCGTCTCTTTTTTACCTGCAGCCTTGCCAGTATTTGTTTGATTTCTTGATTTTCTTGATCCATTTTTTCTGCAGTAAAATAGAATCTCAGTGTTTATTTTGCATTTCTCTAATCGTCAGAGATGTTGGACGTTTTTTTCATGCATTTATTGGTCATGCGTATTTTACTACACTTATAAAAAGGGCTGCAGAGCTTATCACTTGGTTCTGCAGATTTCATTTGTGCAGATTTCTTGGAGGCTGGACCTTTCTTCCAAACCAGCCTTCAAGGAATCTGAGTAGGGATACACCTGCTCTGTGAGGCAGAACCACCAGGCTGAGTATCAGGTCATGCTGAGTTCATAGATAGGGATCAACACAAGACTGGAAAGGTCAGAATGCTGAAAGGAAAACTTTCTGTATTTGTTCATTTGAGGGAAACTGTTATTGAGGTTTCACTGAAGATTATCTCAATTTCTCAGACCAGACAAGTCTTCCCTCAGATCTCTGAGACTCCAGGCTGGGGGTAATGTGGGAGATACATGCCCCCATCTATCCTCTTTCTCTACCTCCCTGAGAGAACTCGGCCTTGATTCTCTGTGTTCCTTGCCTCTGTAGAGTCTTCCCCCAGGATTTTTGCTTAACTCAGCTGTATAAAGTTACATCATGATAATAAAATGATCCTTTTGTTTCAGAGGTTAAAACCCCAAAGGTTAATTTCTCGTCGTACATGTGTGTCCTAGTCAACCAGGGGTTCTTCTTAGTGCCATAATCCCTGTTCAATCAAGGACAATGCAGCACATTCACTTTTCAGAACATCGTGGTGACCACAGGTGCTGCCCGTAGCCTTTGACATACATTGCAGTGGCTAAAGCAATGTATAGCCAAGCATTAGCCAAGCATCAAATGGGGGAGAAATTGCAGTGGCCCCACACATCCCTGGGCTCTGCACCCATGGATTCAGTCAAACATGGGTCAAAAATATTTGGAAAAAAATTGTACCTATCCTGACCATATACTATCAGTAGTTCCTAAACAATATTGCCTAACAGCTATTTACGTAGCACTTACATTATGTTAGGTACTATAAATCATCTAGAGGTGATTTCAAATACATGGAAGAAAGGATGTGAACAGATCGTATGGCAATACTATGGCATTCAGAGCATCCTTGGATTTTGGTATCCACAAGGGTCCTGGGCCCAACTTCCCATAGACACGGAGGCAGGACTATAATCCCTACACAAGGAGAACACTGTTAGTGATGATGAGTAAAACATTTTGCCCCTCATCCCAGTCTCTCCCTCCAGAATAAGTTTTGGGTCTGGAGAGGTTACCTACACTGCTGCCTTCCCATCCCCCACACTCTAAGAACCCTCTGCCTCCTGGAGGTGAGGCCTCAGTGCCCAATTAGGAGACTTTATTCTGAGTGAAGAGGTCTCAGTTGCTCCCCTGAGAGTTCATGCTTCTCCTCTCCCACTCGCACACCCCAGGCTGGGTGTGCCCAGATGCTGTAAGGGCCTACCCTGCTCTTGGGAGCAGTCTTGTGGTCCTTGATGAGGAGCACATGCGGGCTGCCTACAGGGGCCCCCGTGACTCACTGGCTTCCCAGCAGCTAATCAGCAGCTGGTGGTGAGTGATTCCCAGCCTGTTTTCCCCTCTGCCCCTACTCGGAACCAGCATCTGCAATCCTGGATGATGAAAATCCCTGTAAGTCATGTGCGTGTTTAAAAGCAACACTAGTCAGTTTTCTTTTAAAATAATGTAAAGTAATCTTTATTTAAGATCCGTTAGCAACAGATAAAGATATGAAAGCGGGGCAGTGAGCAGGTATCCACATGACTCCGTAATTTCTGAGGTTTATCTGGATTTTGCCTTAACATTAGTTTCACAAATTATTCCTTTTCCATACAGAGTCACTGCATTCTTAAAATAGCCAGTTCTCATTGTGTATTTAAATTACTAAACTGTTTTTCTAAAAATCGGATGTATTCCCAACTTTTCAAAACCACTGTTCCTTCAAAAAGCAAAACCTTACTGTTTCTCAGCCAATTCCTAGAACTATAGACAATATGAAATAGAGGGTCTTGGATACAACAATTGGAATATTTGTGACTCACCAAAGACTTGCTTCCCTTTGGGGATGGGGGATTTCTGGCAGGGAGGAAATAGATTATTTCATTTGTTCAACAAATACTTGTTTTGCTAAGTGACTTCTAAGTGCTAAGCACAATTCCAAGTATAGCAGAAGATGCAAAAAAAGACTGACATTTGTCACTCACTGGAGTTAACAGCACAACTAAAGGTTCTCATTTCATTTGGAGAGCATCCTCTCTAGAGAGGTATTTTCCTGCCTCAAGACTAGATGAGGAAACAGACCTAGAGAGGAGAGATCTCTCCCCAGGCTTCATTTCCCTGTGTCGGTGGACTTACTGCACTGCACAAATCCCTGGGCAGATGAAAGTTGCTGGTACCGATCTTGCCTTGTAAACAATCTCTTTCCTCTTCATACTTCCCCTTGAAGTCATCTGCTGAAGAATAGAATCTTTCACCCATCCCTGGCCTTATAGGACCCAGCCCTTGCAAGCAACAGCCTATGGCCCCAAATGAAACAAATCAATTCAGCACAAGGAGTGTCCAAGCTCAGGTTTCTCTATTTGTTGAAGTTAATCCTTAGTTATTGTTCAACAGTAATGTCTTATTAAATCAGAGCTAACCTTAAATGGCATGTGAGTGCTGGTAAGAGTAATGACTTTGCAGGGCTGGGCATAATTGTGTTCTGGGGACAGAAGCCAGCATCTTGGTGTGTGGTGGCAGTGGTAGTGGCCTGGAACTGTTTGCTAGGACCTGGAAGGTCTGGTGTTACACTGTGCTGACTGAGAAAGCACCTGGAGAAAGGTCAGTGCCTTCTCTAGGGTCCAGGCATGTGTTGCCCCAAAGGTAAGAAGATTCTAATACTAATGAGGAGAATAGTAAGAAATAGAGAAATTTCAGGGCCTGGAATTTAACTCAGTGGCACAAGCGCCTGCCTTGCATGTGCGAGGTCATGAGTTCAATCCCTGGTACAAAAGAAGAAGGAGAAGGAGAAGAAGAAGGAGAAAAAGAAAGAGAAATTTCTCCAAACTTGAATTACCGTTTGGTTTCAAGGCTTCTTCTATGGAATGGTGATACACAAAAGCTTGGCTTCTCTGGAGGCTGATCTTAGAACACCCACAACTTCTATAAGAACCCTTGGAGTGCACATCATCCTGGAATGCCAATGAGAACACTCATCAACAGGTTGCCAGTATCTCCCCAGATCCTGCAGAAAATAGTGACTTTGGGTGTAGAGGTGCTGGGAAAACTATACTGGCTGATTTGGGACACATATGGGATTGTTGTTTCTCCCTTGGAGGATTATTTGCTATAACCGCACACAGTTAAACTTTGCAACTTTAAGAGGTGATCTATCAGCACAGTGCTCTATCTCAGGACAAGGTGATATTTAAGCTGTGTTGTTGTCACTGATGATGATGCATCCATGCTTTCTCTCTCTCTCTCTGGACCACACTGTGTCTGCTCATCTTTAAAAACATCGCTTGAAGAAACATTGCTTCCTCCTTTCTGCACTTCCATGATTCTTCAGTTCCAGGCAGCAAAATAGGAGTTGGCTATAATCAAGAAAGTAAAAGGCAGGGATCTTGCATTTCTTATATTCCCAGACTAGCGCAGTGCCTGTCACAAAGAGGATGCTGAAAAAGTTTTGCTGAATTAAACCGAATGCTTCTTGCCTGCCAGAGGGACTTAATGGTCTGCCCCAGTGGTTGCTTTCTACCTTCTCTCAGCCAAAACTTAACCCAAATCCTCCATCCCACAGCTCAATCTTCTGTCCGGAGAAGTAAATTATAGACATGGGAATGTGGACTTCTTCTCCCCACTCTTTTTTCTCTTGAGGAGGCCTTCTCTGTGCCCTCCTAGTTGCTTACTCTCCCTTGTTATTTCTTCCCACAGAGGGGAACCATGGGAAGATAGTGGATGACAGGGTTGGGAGTGGGGGTGGCAGGGTGCTGTCAGTTGTACCTGATAGTAGACAGCCCACCCTCTCAGCTGGATTAGCTGTAAAGGACCTACCTTGACAAGGAGCCCTATGGCTGGAACCCCAGTAGGAACTGCTTGGCCTTCAGTAGCTCTGTCCACAATACAGCTGATTTTTTTTACCCTGTCTGCTGGGTTCGTATGTCAGAACTCAGAGGGAGAAACATGAATATACTAGCACCTGAATACATGGACTTAATTTGTTCTACAATTTTGGAAAAGATAGCCATGTTTGTGTTTGTGTGGGAATAATAGCTGCAGTTGTGTTTATCATCTAACGCAGAGTTTGCAAACAAACAAACAAACAAAAAAAACCCCACTTCTGTCAAACGCTTCTGTTTGCAAACCAAATTGTTTGCAAACAAGTGTTCATGGACTGAGGTAGCACTGTATTAAATATTGACTTCCTCAATTCCAAATGGTCCCAGAAAGAAACCAAAGAGGCATTTTTAAGAACTGCTTTATGGCCCAGAGGTATATGGCAAGCTGAGTACCTGGGACCTGGAACTCCATTTTACACAGTGGCCATACTGGCCTCTAAACCCATCCCCTGTGGCTTTATTTCCCTAGGGCTTCTTGATATACTGGGTCCTGGGAGTTGCAGAATGGAATTAGATACTGTGTACAGCTCAGTGTAATTACCCAGGGCCAAAATGAGTCAGCAGGCAGCCCAGATAAAACCCACAGCTCAGGTCACAGGCCCTTACTCGCTATGCCCACAGCCTCCTAAAGGAAAGATCTGGGCAGAGCGGGAGCCACCAGGGAGCTGGGCTGGCTCTCGGTGGGGCAGCAAGGATGAAGTGGTGTCTTAGGAACAAAGTCAGTACAACCCAGCACCCGTTCTTCCTTTGTGATTAAGCCCTCACTCCGCCCAGCTTTCTGGAGGTCAAGAATATTGGCCAATACCTCCCATTCTGAGCAAACGTTTGCTGAAGTTGAGTTCTGTGGCCAACACTGACATGGCTGCAGACAGAGGGCCAACATGTGTCTTAAGGATTTTAGGTCAGGCTAAACTTCCAGTGTGTGTACTTCCCAAGCCAACTGGGAAGGATTCTTAGCTTTCCATTTCCCTGAGGAATTAATACTTGATGACTTTCGTGGAGTGGTGATGCATCAAGATAAATACTCCTATTTTAAAAAGTCCTGCAATTTCTGGGCCCAATGTGAGCTACAAATTAAACAATTCTCAGAGGCCATTCTATCTTCAACCAACTCTGTGATTCAGCTGATCAGGAAATACATAACTCAGGGTCATATAGCTTAATTATCTTGGTTAACTCAAAGCTGTTGATTCTATGGACTGATCATTTACCAATCTTTATAGAACATCCCTGTCAAGCAAGCCTAACCAATTCCCTGGTATGTCAGATATATTTCTTTTCTTTTTTCTTTTCTTTCTTTCTTTTTTTTTTTTAGGGCTGATATAGAGTTTATTGAATTAGATTTTTCTATTTACAACTGAGATCATGTCTACATACTATTCTGCTAGTCTATAAGAGTATATTATCTCTAACAAGCTTAAAACTTATGATGGTGGGCTCAGTTGTACACACACATTCACTGTTTTAAAGTAGTAGTGCATACATTATACTTGTCCTATAAACCCAGCTTTGATTAAAAACCACTAGTTTAAAAGCCCAGTCTGATTTTGAAGATGAATGAAGATACACACTATGTGATCTAAAATTTATCTTAGCCATCCTGTGGAGTTGCTATCTTACTGGACTACAATATGTACTCTTTAAGGACACCGATGAGAGGCACCATCTGGTGTTCATTTTACCAGAAAGCTGGCTCCCCCACGCCTCCGCAGCCTTTGGTCAAAGGTTGTGAAGGCAGTTCTCCGTTGTGAAGGCAGAAAGGACCCAGAAATTCCACAGCAAAGTCTTGTCACTACTTGGAGGTGACAGCAGCAGGCCCCCAGCCACCTTTATCCTTCCAAGCTACACAATTTGCAAATGGTTCTGAAATGAGAACCCTGACCACCAAACATAAACCCCAGAGGGATGGAGAGTCAGCTAGAATGAGGGAAAGAATGCCATGGGCGGGAAGGTACCAAACACCAGTGTTGATGTGCTTCAACCCCAGGGAACCCGGGAGCCAGCGCACCAGACCTGCTCAGTCCACCGATAAGCCACACAGGACCTGCTAGGCATAGGTGCCTCCGGTGATGAGGAAGTCGTGGGCAGGGTCCCTACTCCTCTGGCACAGAACAATGCAGGTGCACAGCATGCCCAGCAACTGAATGGCTGCAAAGGCCAGTGCCGCCCTGATGGCATACACTATGATCTGCAGGTTCTTCACAGCCTGAGCTTTGCAGCCTGTGGCCATAACTCTTGGTTGGAGGGGTTGGCTAGGCCGCCCTTACAGTTTCCTGCAGTCTCTGCAGCAGCTAAGAAGGACACTCTGGTTTTGGGTTTCTTTGAACCACTCCCTGTTTTCCCAGGCTCTGTGTTTTCCCAGTCTGAGTAGTTATGAATCCACAGCAAGGCAGCCAATAGCCAGACTGGTAGCGTCAGTACTGAGCCCATGTCTAAATGTTGTGGTCAACCTCATTTTCCGAGTCTACAGTGGCTTTCCCAGATTGTGGTGTAGTAGCAGATGAGCCTAAAGACAAAAGCAAGGTTCCGACGGTGGCGTAATCACCACAATAGTGATGAGCATGTGTGCATCCTTGAAGAAGTGGGCATGGTCTGTGAAGGTGACAAAGACGTTAAGTGCCCATGTAGAACAAAATGCTAGCCCCCGCCCCTGCTCCCACACCCCAAAGGATAAGGCTGAGGAAGACCAGCACAGTCTTCAATCTTCAAGATGATGCCACACTGGCCCACAGTGCCCGTGGCCTTGGACCCCCACCAGCTGGTGCAGCAGCGAACAATGGCACCACCCAGCCCCCAGCCCTGCCCAGCAAACACTATGCTGCCTCCACAAGGCTGTGCAACCTGGCCCTTCCCCTCGCCAGGGATATTCCAAGATCTCTCAGGACTTCAAAGTGCTCTTGGGATGTCCATTCTCACTGTACAGACCTGTCAGCTAAGAGAGTATGGGAGGACCCAGGGCATTTAGCCTCAAGAAAGGACTACTCATCCCACAAATATAAAGAGGGCTAAAGCACATCCCAGAGAACATGATTGTGTCCACTGATGGAGTGAGTTTCCCGCCAGGGAATGTTTAAAAAAAAAAAAGACAGCATATGTATCGGACCGGATGTACAAAGGAGAGCTCGCGTTACTCCTGAGGGTTGGTGCCTGAGCTGTTCATCCCTATGGTGGACTGAAAGTTTGTGTTCCCCCAGAATTCAAAGGTTGAAGCCCTAACTCCCCATGGGATGGCATTAGGTTAGACAGCAGTACCAAGGCTGGTGTCCAGGACATTCATTCAGCAACCCTCCAAGTTATTATCAGAGAAAACAAAATAAGAATCGTATTATTTTTCCTTATGTTTATTTTACTTTTTTAATCTTGAAGTACTTTACAGAAAAGGGAAAAGAGGGATGCGGATTTAGCTCAGTGGCATAAGCGCCTCCCTGGTGAGCACAAGGTCATGAGTTCAATCCCTGGTACAAAAAAAAAAAAAAAGGGAGAAGACTAATGCAGCCAGGCCCTATATTTCCACTGCCTAAAATGCAAGCTGAGATCTTAACTTTTCAAATTTTCATCCCATCATTTTATTTTGCATGAAATTACCATTTCATATAGTTAGTGCCCTTATAGCAATGCCCCAATCCTATTCTTACATATGTATCTCTACAGCTTTCTTTTTTTTGCCAAAATTAAAATGATATAATTGTAAAATGACAAACTAGAGACCAGGACACTAGGGTCTTTTCAGTCTGTGGGGCTGTTTGGGCTTGCGCTGTGCAGCAGTGACTGAAGCCCAGCAGTGAGTGGGGACTGAGGACCTCTGCCCATCTCCAACAGGGACACACCAAGGCCTGCAAGGGCTGTTTCCTAGAAAGCCCCACCCGAGCTTCCGTGGCCTTTCCTGCAAGCCATTGTCATGCTGGGAGGACCGCGCCAGCCTGGCCTCACAGGGGCTGCGTTTCCGGGATGCTGGGCCCAGGCAGCCTGGCAGGGCCGCCCCAGGAAACACTGGCCGAGGAATGGCGTGTTCACCCCGGCCACACCGTGTGCCTGCAAGGAGGGAGACCTGAACCAGGCCTGGATGTCTGCAGGTGATCCGAGTTCACTTGTTGGAGCCAGCCTCCCTACCTGCCTTCTTTCCCCCTCTTCATCCATTCATCCCTTCGACCCCCTTAAAATAGCATTTCCTACATGTGTGTACATTTCTTAAAGCTGCATGCTGGGCATTAGAACTACAAGGATGTGTTCACTTTCTATTCACTCAGTCACTCACTCAAGGATTCATCCAAAAACAGTTATGTGACATCTACCAGTGCCAGGCGCTGTTCTCGGTGTTGTGAGTATAATTGGAAACAACATACTGAAGTCCTTGCCTAGCTGGAGCTCACATCCTAGCAGAGGGACAGACTTAGTAAGTCAGTGTATCACACAGTAGATGATAAGTGCTGGGAAAGTAAGGAGAGAGCAGGGTAGGGAATCCATAGGAAGGGCTCAGTGGTGAGAGGGGCCAGCAGGCACCTGGAGAAGAGCATTCAGGAGGAGGAAGCGGGTACACGCCCTGGGGAGAGCTATCTGCCAGAGGGTGAATGTCCGGAGCTGGCATTCTTCCTAGCTCCCAGAGTTCAGCTGCAGAGTCTGGGCCCGTGGACAGCAGCTGGGGCTGAGCTCTACTGTGCTCCTTGATCTACAGGATAACATGTATCCATGTTAGGGCGCCTGAGACATCCTCACTATCCTGACCTTGTTTATCTCTCCAAATCTGTTCCTAACCTATTCTACTAGACTTGGATCCCGCAGCTGGGTCTAGGACACATGGTTCTGTCAGGGTGCAGGGCTGCAGGCCCAGGGCATCTCATGGGATACAGCGCACTTTCCTTCTACCTGTGTCTTCCTGAGAAGCCCCTGCTCTTCCTTCAAAATTCTGCTCAACACCACCTTTTCCATGGAACCTTTTTATCACTTCCCCCTGAACATTCCACCTCCATGCTCTGCTTATTACAACACCCGGCACACACCTTGACTAGCAGATGTCTGGCCACGTTGTCTCTATGTGTTGACCCCATCTTCAGTCCCACCATCCTCCACCCACGTCTGTGTCCTCAACATCTTACACCTGCTGAGGGCAACGTTGATACTCAACAAAGTATGCTGAGAGACAAGGTGAGCAGTGCTTGGCTGCTTTGGTCCCCCGACAGGCCCCCGAAGGCCTGTAATTGGCAGTCCCTGGCCTGCCTTTGCTATTTAACAGACTGCATTCCTAGCTGTGGACTTCCGGGACACAGATTTCCTGTAGGCGAGGGACTGGTGGGGAAAGAGGCCCTTGTTTTAACCATAAAAAATGGCTGGTTCACGGAGCATTGTTGTTGGAGAGAATAGGAGGAGCCTCCCCTCTGACTGACTCTAGCCCTGCCCTGGGTGCCAGGCTGGGCTGCCCGCACAACTCCTGGAAACCCTGCTCAGCCATGTGCTTCCTCTCTCTCCTCCAGGGACCCTGAGCACTCCTGGGGCAGTGACGCGTTGGTGGGTTCTTCCAAAGAGTGGCTGGCTGGCTGGCTTATCACTACTCGGCCCAAATGCCAGCCTTGTCTTCCCACAAAAGTCTCTCACTATGTCCTTTTGCCCTGATTCCCACCTTTGCAGTCTGAATCCATGCTCCTGTCATATCTGGGTGACATGGAACGTCTCTGACTCACCATTTTGTCTTCTACCCTTGTCATAACAGTATCTGAATCACTTGCAGAAACTTCTCGTTTCCAAGTCACCTCTTTACTGAGATCCTGGAGCCTCTCGTTGTCTAGAGGACAGGGTGCAGCCACCCAAACTTGGCATTCAGGGCTCTCTGAAAACCGACCCTGGCTTTCTTGTGTGTGCCGCACTTTACTCCTTCCCTTCGCCAACCTCTTTCCAAGACTCTGCTCACTCTCCCTCTAATACAGTCCCTGCTCTGTGCTTTACCTGTCCCAAGGCTTTGCACACCCCTGAATCTCTACCCTAACAATCCTGTATACAAAGCCTGCTCAGACAGTCCCAGCTTTACCAACTCGGAGACCTGTGTCCCTAATGCTTATTTCCAGTACGAGTTATTTAATAACCAACTAGATGGTCAACCTTGAAAGCTTTTAGGTCCCTCCCACCCTACAGTTCTGTTCTACCATGTGTTTTTGCTGCTACTTTTCATGTTTGTCTCGGTTTTCCACTTACAGAGTAGGAGGCCTGAGGCCCAGACCTTGCTTGTATCAGTCTTCACCTTCTGTATCGGCATGGGTTTGCCAGTGGCATGTTCTGAACCCTCATCCCCAGGTATGTCCAAACCCAGTGGTTCCTTGGGCAGCTCTCGGAGGCTGGGGCTCTGATGGGAAGCTGGTAAAGATTTGTACAATGGGGATCAGAACTTGGAAATGTTTGTCCTCTGCAGGGAATCTGCATTGCTAAAGGTGCCTAAAAAGAGCACTGCTTAAATAGCTTTAGTGGTGGGGCTCTAGTTATCTGTGAGGGAAGAATGCTTGGCATGGAAACCCTAATAAGAGCCATCTCCCTGCCTTTTTGTCCTGGGTATTCCACCAGCTACAGAATTGGGGACAGAGGAGAAAGGGACCATTTATTTATTTATTTATTTATTATTTTAAAGAGAATAGAACAAAACAAAGCAAAACAAAGCAAAACAAAACAGAATAGAGTCAAACATAATATAGCATTTCAGAACAGAATACTGCAAGCTATACAGGTTTTTAAAACATAACAACAGGAGATTAACAATGGTTACCCTAGTGCCTCTTGCTTTCTTCAAAATGGTTGTTCATACATTTACAGACAATAAACTCAAACAAAACAAAGTAATGTAAAACCAGATAAAACAAAAGAGCATTACAGGCCTTCAAGTCGGACAACAAGAAACCAGCAATGGCTACCATAATGAAAAGGATCCTTGATTTTTTTTTTTCTTATGGCACCGGGAATTGAACTCACGGCCTCGCACTTGCCAGGCAGGCTCTTATACCACTGAGCTAAATCCCCAGCAAAAGGGACCATTTACAAGGAAACTTACCTCTTGTTCCTCAATTCCATGCAAAGCCTGCCCCCCAAGCTATCATCCTGAAAGAAAACCTGAAAAGGTTGTCAGGTGGAGGGAAGTAGGTGTCATTCCTGCTCTTCTGTCCCTGGTCAGCATCGCTTCCCAGATCTTTTGCTGGCACCTTGCCCAGAAGGAAGGGCTGTGGGAAGAAGCTAACAATCTTTAGGTCCAGTAGACGCACTGGGGAGACAATTGTTGCTCCAGTAAAGGAAGTCAACACCAGAAGACTGTCACTGGTGGATAGGATAAACTGGGCGTGGTGGCAGACACCTGTAATCCTAGCACTCGGGAGGCTGAGGCAGGAGAATTGCAAGTTCAAGGACAGCCAAGGC
Source organism: Cuniculus paca (assembly GCA_004365215.1). Classification (NCBI taxonomy): domain Eukaryota; kingdom Metazoa; phylum Chordata; class Mammalia; order Rodentia; family Cuniculidae; genus Cuniculus; species Cuniculus paca. The sequence goes on from RJWT010002211.1 coordinate 41,638, forward strand.
TACAGAGCGAGACTCTGTCTCCAAATAAAACAAAACAAGAAAGATGGGCATGGGAACAGGAGAGAGAGGGAGGGGTAAACCTGCATTTATTGAATACTTGTTACCTGCCAGGCATGGTGTTAGTCTCACCCACATGTGTGACCTCATCTAACCATCCCCGCAAACTTGTGAGGTAACTTCTTTCCCAAAACAGAAATTTATTTCCTTCCACACCTGATCCCTATTGTTATTTTTTTTTCTTTTTCTTTTTTCAAAGTTCTAGTCATAAAGTAATTGTTCATTATAGACATGGTATATGAAAATAAAATACGGATAAAATATATGAACAGAAATATAAATACTCCATGGCCATGCTGTAACAAATGTTTGTATTCATCATATGTATTACAGGTTTTGAAACTCAAACATATTTGATATCACACTGTATATACAGTGTCCTATGGTTTGTTTAACTTTTACAATAAAAATACTTTAATGCTATTAA
>RJWT010002212.1:0-42116 GCA_004365215.1 Cuniculus paca
GGGGGGTGCTGAGTACAATATAAGGGAGGAGAAGAGGCTTGTGTTTCCCCAGTTTTGCTCTGGCTGCTGCCTTGAAGTGCTGTCCCTATGCCATGCCACCCTGCCTTGGACCCATCTGATTATGGACTGAAATCTCCAGAAACTGTGAGCTAAATAAACCTTTCCTTGCTTCACTTTGGGTGTCAGGTGTTTGTCTCAGTAATGAAGAAAAGTAACCAAAACAGTACCAAATTTTCCAAATAGAAATATATAGAAAATATATTGACTTCAGGTAACCACTGAATAGTTGGAAAATACAAACATATGAAAAATTGAATATTACATGTCACAAAATATACCTTACTGAATATGAAGTTTTAAAGAATATAAAGTAAAGAACTTAAGTAAATTCAGTAGAACTAAAGTAGATATTAAATCAAAACACACTGGGATTAAATTCTGAATTAAAACACATAGGAATTAAGCTAAAATTAAGCTTATCTTCCCAAAGAGCCCACCCCAGTATGATCCTCAAAAGGAATCTTCCTAGATAATGCTACAGAAATCTATTTTGCTTTCAGTATTCCAAAAATAATGCAAATTAATCTATTTTAAGTGAAACAATAGCAATGTTAAGGCTACTTATTTTTAATTAGAGATTTATAAATCAGTGTATTTATTTTGACTTTCTATACCTCAAAAGCTAAAGCCAATAGCGGTGTTTTTAAGTAAGATAAAAGATTATGATAAGTGAAATTGGTTTCAAGAAAATATATGGAACAAAATCTAATGAAAATGAGCAAGAAATAACAAGTACATTGTTGGAAGTTGTTAAATTGAGAAATAATCTTATTAAACTATGTTTTTGGGAAGTAAAGATTAAACATCAATTTTTTGACCAAATTACACTATAAATTTTCCAAAATATGTTTTCATTTTATTAGATAAATTGAAAGTTATAAAGTTTAAAGCAAAATAATTACACCAAATTTTCTATGAAGTTACACACAATTATTCCAAACTAGTTTCAAAACCTGAGATTCAAGAATTAGGCAATAATAACAACTAATGTTGAGATTGACTGATAAAAGAGCATTATCCATTATTATTCTGTTATCCCACATATTTTTTATTCATTTACTCATTAATTTACCTACTTAACAAGTAGTGATCAATTAACCAAATAGTAATTGAATATTTGCTATCTCCCAAGTACTGTATACTAACAAGATGAACAAACATACCTACATTTGGCATTCATAGAGGTTGAAATATACAAGATAGATATTTTAAAAAGTGCAGATGAACTCATATAATATTATATATGTTAGAGAATTTATGAATAAATGCTGTCTAGTGAGTCACTATTATTCACATTATATTCTGAACCTTTCCACAAGGCTTAATTCATTGCAGTTGGCCCATGATAGTTATATAAATTAAACATTATTTACATGTATTAGCATTTTCCTGATTGTTATTGACCATAATACACATAAAATTTTCTGTAAAATTCCATAGATACAAGACATAGACAATTTGGAAGTCTGCAACAGAACTTCCATAGAGTATGTTTACATTTAATAATGACAGTGACAATAATCTAAAATTCACAGATCTGATATTTTTCTCATTTGAATTTTGGTAAAATTGATAAATTTAAGTGTTTACATGGTTATTTGTGTTTTGCTTTGTATGAATTTGATGACTATCAAAAAAATGTTAAAACACCATGGGCAAGAAACAATTTTCATACAATTAATACGTTAGGTCAACTTTCACTTCCTTAACCAATTGTCCAAGAAAAATCTCGGGTAGTTTCATAACAAGTCATAAGACTAAGTATCTTTTTTTTTTTTTTTTGCTTAAATATAGTGATTTCTCATTGGAATTAGAATCAGCCACCAACTCCTTATCTTGTGGTTCACTAGACTCATCATGATCTAGCCGTTTGTCCACTTTCCAAAGTCACATCCCTGGCACCAGTCCACATCCCTAGAACACCTATTTTATCTTCATCTCATGAATTTGCACTTGTGTTCCTTGGCTGGAATGCACTTCTGCTAGATTTTTGAGGGTCTAGCTTTTTATCACCACTTCCATCCAACTGAGCTACTTATTTTTCAGGAAGAAAAACCTACTTTATATTTTTACTGTTTTTCTTCTGAAGCAGTTTCTTCCATCTCTCATAATTATATCAGAAAGTTTCTCTATTTCTACTTTTTTCCTCACCAGAATCTCAGGAGGAGAGAAACTGGAAACCCTATTTCATAACTGTTTTCCCAGTGTAGACAGATACTCATATTTGTTGACACCTTTAAGTCTGTGTTACCGCTTTACAATGAAATGGACATTACTGTCTTTAGGAATATAAGTGAGACACTTTCTGAGTTTAAAAGTAGTTAAATATAATCAACTTTATCTTAATATGGAATTTAATTGAGCACTTTGTTATTGATATTTATTGAGTTTCTCTAAAATCCTAGTAGTTTTAGATTTTTTGATTAGCACATTTGAGCCAAATACACATTCATTAAAAATGTATTTATAGACTAGGCATGGTGCCAAGCACTTGTAGTTCCAGTTATACAGGAGGCTGAGGTGGGAAGGTCACTTGAATTCCAGAGTTCAAGACTAGCCTGGGCAACATGGTGAGACCTTGTTTTAAAAATTACTTTTATTCAATGGATTGAAACAGACTATATATGAACTACAGGTTTGGGTCCTGTGAAACTTTTTCTTCATTTTCCTGAACACCATCTACCAAAGGAATTATTTTTATTCATAGTGACTCAAGTCCAAAGACATGGTTTAGCTGAAGCTGCTGTCATTTACTTTGGTTACATTACCTCATCTCTTTATATCTAAAAGTCTTTATTAGCAGAAAGGAAATTATGTGTTCTATGTGTTTTTGAATACCCAGTAAAATAATAGTAGTTTAGATACTTTGTGAAATTGTCTGCTATTTTAAAGTTTTAGCTTTTATGCTATCTATTATTTTTGCCCATTTAGCATTTTTTTTCTTAACTATGGGTCTAAGTTGTTTCATTAATGATAGGTGTGGTTATTTAACAGTTGAAAAATTAAGATCGATTACTTTATAGTAGAGATCCAAGTAGATGAGCCATTCTACTCTAAGATATTTTAAAGTTTCAAATGCATATAATTTACTTTCATTTGAAGTGAACAAATGTCATTGAAATTTTATTTTATTTTTTACAGTTGCATGTAGTTGAAGGAAACAGTGTGGAGATCCACCAAATCTCTGCAGGGAACAACTGTCCTCCAGCAGCTGGAAATGTCTATCAACAGCGGCCAGTGCTTAATTAAGTCTTCTGACTAGGAATTGCCCAGCATCATGCCTCTTTTCAAAGGTTTAGGCCTGGAAAGAGCAGAGATAAAAAGGCTTGTCGTCTGCTGTTTAATATGAAACCATTCCACATCTCCTTCAGGGCCAGATGGTGACTCGGTGACATCTTATTGGAATTTAGCTGGATGGTCCCCTCTAACCTCTGTAATCTGGCCTTACTGTATGTCCTATAATCTGCACCTGTGACCTATACAGGAGCCTCCATGTCTGAACAAGTTTCCAAGAAATGCAATATAGGATGGCTATTTTTGGAAAGATTTGACTTAAAAAGGTTTCAAAGCATAATATAATTATAACCTTTGAAAATGAAAACTAAGTGTATTTTTCACATAGTTATCACATGCAAATTTTGGAGCTGTTTACTTTGTGTACTGAATATATGTAAAGATTACATATAGCTTTTCTTCTTAGGATGATATTTAGTGTAGTTAATGCATTAAGTTCTTTTTATGTGCTTCATTAATTCAAAACATGAAGTGACCTATATTAGCATTATTCCAAATGAACATTCATCAGTTTTTCTTTGATGTTTCTTGTTTATCAATTAAACACTCTTTCTTCCACATTTACAAAACTGTGCAGAACTGACAGAGACTCACTTTCATTTGATATTGGAAGACAGAAATTGGAAAATCATTTTTTTAAAATTTTGAGCTGTGATATTATATGATTTTTTGGTAAACAAATATCTAAAAATTTGTCTAGAAAGTAAAATGATAACCTCAAACCAACTGTCACATAAAGGGAAGTGACCTCTAACAGTGATCAGGAACACCCCCTGAGGTAATTTGATACTAACTTCTCAGATTTTTGAATGAAGCTATTATTGATTTTTGTAATTAAAAGATAGTCACTAGTTAAGATTTAAGTTTCTTTTCAATGTGCTCTTTTTCACAAAGGTTCTTTCTCTTTCAAAAGTCATCACAAGTTGAAACAGTTCATTTTATTTTGTGTCTGTCTTGCTAGCTGGATGTCAGCTCTGTATGGAAAGAGGTGGTATTTATTCATTTATCTATTTTGATCTGTTTGTTTTCCTGTTACATATCTTAGGAGCTTAAAAGACATGTAACACAAAGCAATGGTCAATTTCTGTACATACTTTTTCAGGGAGCGCTTTTAGTGGCCATTATATCATTATTTGAATAAGGTGCTATGAGTTCTTTGATATGAACAGTACCTTCAGATGAACAGATGTAATAAGAAGATCATGTGAATAAGTTTTTCAATTAAGTTCATTGTGCAATTTAGATATGCATAATTATCACACTTATCATAAGGGAACTCGTATCTGTACATGATATATCTTCCTCTTTTTTTCCCATTCTCATCCCCCCCCTTCTATCCCTAGGAATGAAAAAAAACGAGAAAAAAAAAGGATAAAATGAACAAACAACTTTTAAGAATATATCTCATTCATCTAAAAATAAACACTGTAATCTCCTAACATAACATTGGTAAGACACTTTTCTGTTACTTAAGTAGAAGCTACTAGCATTTAGCTGCTCTTGTGAACTGAATTATTTTATAAATATCAAGATCCATTATGTCATCAGATAAATGTTAAACTAATCAGTATTAAAAGCTTTCTAGTGACATACTAGTATTACTGGAAAGCAATGTTATGGGGAATTTATATCATTAAATATTCTGTAAATATTTTGTAAAACAATCTCATTAGTTGTTCTTTTAGATTTCTCCCTATAAAAGTTAACGTAAGTTTTAACTTTCTACTTTTTTATTTCATGACACTAGTACATAGAATATTACAATACATGGAATACAGAACAAAGAATAAACATTCTTTATTATTCATCAGACTGCTGCAAATCTTCCTGTATCTTTATTAATGATTTCTTAATTCAGCCTCCAAACATAAAAGAATATGAAGTTGCAACTCACAGAAAAATTGTCATGACTAGATGAATAGTGTCAGCACTTCTTAGAGAAAGCCTAGTGTACTTTTACCAAGCATTTCCTCGTGTTATCATTTTTTAAAAATACCCAGTCACATAAAACAAATGGGTAATAGGAAAATTTGCAGCAGAATAAACACACATTCCTATTCTTTCTGGAAAATTAAAATATGTCAGTTTTGTTTTGTAAAAACAACAATTTGGGGTTAGCATATATTTGATTTGAAGATTGGCTTCTATCAACCTGAGCCAACAGTTAATAGAGACCTACTTATGCCAAACATTGTCCTAGATATCAGAATACACAAAGAAGAAGGAATAGTCCCTGCCTTTGGGGAGCAAATGGATCATTGGCTTTAGCCATTAATGGAGAAGACTAATGAAGAATACTTAGTTCTGTTTCTTTTCAAATCCAATTAAACCTGACATTATAAATGTCAAGTATAGTATACTGAAAAAATGCTGGACAACATTTTGAATATCAAATATATTACAATTGAAAAAATACTGGCCTTGAGGTGAGAAATTTTAGATTTAAAATTCTAACCTGCAATTTAGCACTTGTGTGACTTCAGTGACGTTAAACTACCTATCTGAACATTTAGTTTAGTCTAAAATGTTGATATTAGGATTACATTGTGTGATATAAGAAAACTTCCAATAATACTAATAACCTAAGACACACTAAGATTCTTATTTTAATAAATGTTCAGTTTTCTATGTATGATGCTAGCGATGATTGTAGAAATATATTAAATGAAATTAGTAAGCCAGGGATATAGCTCAGCAGCGCAACACCTGCCTGGCAAGCACAAGGTCCTAGTTCGATTCCTGGTACAAAAAAGTAATTAGTTGATGAGAGGAACCTGAACTGAGTTTTTGCTGCATAATTTTTAAATTGATGGTTCTATTCTGAGGTAGGATTCATCTCTTTACCTAACCATTATAATAAGTTTTTTGTATATTTAGTAAAAACATGAGTAGTATGTCTGTGATTAAAGATTTGATTTATAAAGACAAGGACCAGAAACTAAGGATTATTCAGTCAAAGGCACCATGCTAAAAAATATACTTAGTTTCAAGAGTCCAATATCCCAGTTTCCCTATCTCAATTTATGGCAAAATATACTCATCGAATTCGTGATAAACATCGCCCTTCCAATTTTCAAGGGAACTGGTGACATTGCAACCCATCTTGACTTACTATGACGGTGGAGCTGAATTAGAATTCAGGTTTTACAAATATTACACTTCTTTAAATGGCAACTCATTTATAATACTGTTTTAAGATCTCATTTAATTTTTATTCACAGTGATATTTTCAGTATTAAAAATACTAAAATAAGGCAGACTGAATTTTTTTTTCCTTAAAAGTTTCCTTTCATATATCTGGACAAACTATTCTGCTTGCATAGCCCAAGACTCATTGAAAGGAGCAAAGTAAATTTGAAAGAGAATGCTTAAAGAATTCAACCATTTATCATTAGATGACAAATATCACACTTCATATGGAGATAATAATTCTAAGTTATCTCAGGAAATTGTGAGGACAGGCCTAAGCCATAGAACTTCATGCTTCCAAAATATGAAGCAGTTATACTGGTGTATCTATAATGAGACTTGTGTGTATATGTGTAGCTTTCAATTTCTAAGGCTTCTCTTCCTGTACTTTTCGATGTTTGGCCCAAAATGCCAGACTCAGACTCAGAAAATAATAGAGTAGTGTAGAATAGGGCAATTAGATTGTAAGTAGAACCATGTTCAGAATAGGAAGCAGATGCATCCTCTGAGAAAAACAAAAAGAATGTGAACTCTTGTCAGCACTAAATTAATCAATCTTTTTCTTCCTACAAGGGTTATGTTGAAACTATATCTAACATAGTTTGCAAAATATAAAATTTGAAGAGACTGCAAATTTAGAGGGAATACGTCCAGATAATCTTAAGAAAACCAGATTTTTCTTTTCTCTAAAGATATTAATAATATTGCAAATATGATGCTGCTGGGCTTTGAAAGAAAAGCCTCAGTTTTTTTGTACTCTGCTGCCAGGTAATAACTCAAGTGTTGTTGAACTCACAAAAACAAATCTATATTTGGGGATTCCCAGAGGCTACGTTATTTCCAATTATGAAGGCACAAATAAGGCCAGTAACTCCTAAATATATTAATCTGATTACTGTTTATCCAGCATGCCCAAATGCAGAAGTTAAAGGTAGAAATGTTATTAGAAACTCTGCTTCACCCTTTATCTGACAATAAAACCTTCTGGGTTGCTACTTTCTTCTGTTTATTGAGAGCATGAGTGTATCAGGCAAAGTGGGCACCCTTCACAAGCTGTCCTCTCCTGACATCTCCATGAGGAAGATACTTCTTCAAATTATAGATGAAAATACTGAGTCTTAGAAGTAATGTAATTGTTGAATTTTGCAATTGTTTACAAGGATTCAAACTCAGATTTACATACCTCCATACAACATCATGCACTATTGCTCAAGTATTTGAGTGCTCATTTTGTAGTTTTTAAGGAAAACAAAAACTTACTCAAAATATCAACTTTAGAAATTTTTATAAACCAAGTTGAATTTTATATGTATGTAACCAACAATACGTATTATTTGAAGGTATATACAGTACAGTAAAAATCCTTCAAGAAGAACTTTTGTATTACTATTCAAAAGAACATAAAATCCTTTGTCTGCTTTCTCTATGAGTAGTTGAGTGCTCTGTTCATTTATCTAACACAGTCAAATCCAACTAAAAATATTTGAGTCTAGACATCTAAGAGTTTCTTTAGTGCAAAGCAGCATTTCTCCTGAGCCTAGCCAAGCTCAGTTTTGAGTGTTACTGGGTAATTTGCATGCTCTGATATTTTAAAAGTGGAAAAAATTAACTATGTGATGTTATTTAGCTGAAGAGATTGTCACTGTGGAAAAAGTAAATATTTCTTTGGATAAATCTATCTACATTAACAACAGCTTTATCATACTACTCAGCAATAGTCATTCCTCAAGGCCACTTATTAATTACAAAAAAGAAAATAATACACTCTGTTTTACCTAAGCAGAATTTATTTCTTGCATGTGCAAAAATGTGCTTTAACCTAAAGTGCAGAATAACATATTTGAAATATTAACCTGAGGGTAAGAATTGTTTTGCACTTTACATTCTTGCTGTTTATCTATTGAACCTCAACTCTCACACTCAACTAAATCATATTCTGTGAAAATACAGAGTCTTTTTTTAAAGACACTTTTACAAAACTCAAATTTCACTGTATAGAACTCTAAATAGAAGGATCTCCAGACTGGTCAGAAAATCAGCATTTCTAGCCCCAGGATCACCACAGGACCTGAAGTAGTTTAAAGAATGTCTAAAAACATGCCTATAAATTTAAATCATTGATATACATTAATTTTGTATTTAAATAATATCATCAAATGTGTATTATATATGGCCATAATAAAATACAAATGCAAACTGGCATTTTTTATTATTTTCAGTCCTCCTCCCATTATCTCCTTTTTGTCTCCATGTGTTATATGTTAATGTGGGTTCTCTTTAACTGTGGACATAGATCTGTGGCATCTTTGCTGGTCTAGAAGCACAGAGTTGAGTTTCAGATTAGCTGTAGACTTCCACAACCATCAGCAAAACATTAAAAATCCCTCCATAGAAACTACTGTTCTCAGAAAGTATCTTCCCTTTGCCACAAAATGCTAATGTGTTTTTTTTTTTTCAATCAGCACATGCATCTTGAACACTGGACCAGGGATGGCATCATAAATAGGCAGCAATCCATTCACTTCCGCAAGGAGGATTTCATTTCACAGTTTTTTGTTTTTTGTTTTTTGTTTTTCTCAACAAAGGGCTAGTCAAGGAAGATAATCAGTCAGCAGTCCTGACTAATTTGTTACAAAAAACATAAATCCAGGAAAAGACAAATCTTCTTCATTAGAAGATTTATGTTTATTTTAGAAAATAAAACCCTGAATATTCATTTTCTCCTCAATAATGAAATCCGTAAATTTGTCTGCAGTTCCCATTTTCCCAGTGAAATTCACGTCCCTTTCCAAAACAGATTATGTCCCTAAAACCTGAAACACAGCAGATTTGCCAGCACAGTGCAGGCAGTGAGTCTCCCTCTTTATTAATTTTGTCTCCCATCTTTATCTTCAGGTTCTCCCTGGATCCTTTCTCACAGGTAAAATTCCAGTACAGTTACTCATCAGGTTCACTGTATTTAAATCCAAGTATTAATGTGCTAGGTGTGCAAATGCAGTAATTTCCATAGGTCACGTCACTAAGGATTATTGTTCTCTCTTTCCCATATTTTCTATATGCATTTATTTATTTTGGAGAAATGAGTTTCAACTTTTACTAATAACCAATATTTTAGAAGCTAGCAAACCATTTAGCTGTGGACGTTGTGTTCATGTACTAGTATATGCTCCAACCTCTTTTGAATAAAACAAGTCATTTATGATTATCTGAATGGAAGTCTTCATTAATATAAAAATTTGGACTTCTCTTGAATCGAAAGGATAGTTAACTGTTCCAAGGCCTTCCAATCACATTTGGAGGTAATCAGACAATATTAAATTAAGTACATGATTGAATGACATTAGGAATGTTTCTAGAGTAATGAAGAGAATTAGGAATGAGATATCAGCTGCTAGAGTGAAGAGGAAAAGGTAAACACAAAACAAAAACAAATTTTTCTTAATAAGTAGCAGGTATGTTAACAACTAAAAACATGACTTTGGTGAGACATATGGATAAGCACAATGTCACTGAAACAATTAATACCCCAAAGCCTTTATTTTGTCTGATTGGTCATTATTGTATTCTTTTGGTAAGTCCAACGTCTTTGTTTTGTCTGATTGGTCATTGTTGCATTCTTTTGGAAAGGTTTCTATATAAAATTTTAAAATTAATTGTTTTCTAAGTGGATTCCACTCGTCTTGAGATGTCTTCCATTTGATTATCCTAGGTTAGCCTAGTTTTACCTGTTGCCTTCATTTAAAACAAAAATAGTCCAGATACAAGACAATTATTATAATTTAGATCTAAAATGTCTCCTAAAAGCTTATGGTCTTGGTTTCCAATTGGAGGTATTGTTGGCAAAAGATGGAAACTTTAGGAAGTAAAATGAACATGGCCAGATGACATGGTGATATAAAGATACTAACTCTACTCTGTGCCTTCAGTGGTAACCATGATTAAGGATAGAATAATGTTAATGTGAGTTAGATTATTTTATATGTCCCAGGAGCAAAAGAAATAAGAGAAGGAAGATATCCTTGATGTCTTTGTGAGACAGCCAAGGGAGCCTAACACTTTAGCATGATCCTTATTAGTAAAACCATGAGACCAAGAGTAAAGAGAAAAGCCAAAGAAAGAGAAAGATCCAGGACAAATTTGAAAGTTGTAATAGATTATAAGAAGAAAAAGAATTCAAGATGTCTCAAAATAAAAATAAAATTATAATCTGAGCATGTATTATAATATCTTGTCAGTCATTGCTATGAAGTTTCTAGGACTTTTATTATAATCATGAAACTACCATTTTTCCCCCTAGGTTTCGGAATGCAAGAAGATCATAAAACCCAAAAGGATGTATTCCTAAGAAAAACTTTTCTCAGAAGTGAATGAATCCATATTCAAGTATTTCTATGTTCTTAAATAATCAAGTCTCCTATAATGTGATGGAAGGATAATGAAGTCCATGAAACATATAACCTACACTGCATGATCACCACTGGAATGCAGCCTTCTTTATGGCAGGAACTGTGTTGTTTTGCATAATATTTATACTCAGGCCAAAGATCAGTGTTAGGGCTACAGTAAGACCTAAAGAAATGGTGACCACTCAATCCTTGCAGGCGACATACAGATTTTTGCACGTAAGTTTTTTTTAAAAAAATAAACATTTATCCTATCTTTAAACTCAGAGTTTGGATCAATGTTAGGCAAATAGTAGGACCTTGTGAAATTTGAAAACTTCGCTTTAACTTAAATATGTTCAATAAAGTTTCAACATCTTATAAGTTTAATGTTTTAAGCCTACATTATATCCTGCTTTCTCATATTCCCTTCAATGCTGTTAATCAGATTTTCACAATTATGCTCACAGTCTTCTAACCCTCTGCCTTACTATTTCCATTAGATTATTTTATTATAAAGATTGTATTCATTTTTTGGCATACCCTCAAATGTTTCCTACATTTTTCTCTGTTGAGAAATCTTGTCTTTTCCCAGACATCCTTAAATGGATATATATATCCACAAATATATATATATATATATATATATATATATATATCCACAAGTGTCTGCTATTTCTTTATATTTCTTGTCCTATAATGTGTCTACTTTCTTTCTTGCATCCTTCATGTCCAGTATCGCTTTAACTACTGTCCATACTCACATTCAAGCCTACATTTCATAAGACTAAGCTGTCTCTCATCCATGATACGGTATAGTATGGTATGGTAGGGTATTGTATTGCACTTTATTTTGCAATGCTAACTTTTGGGCTCAGGAGCTCGGTACTGAGCTAAGCCCTTACTCATGTTTTTCTGGTTTGGTTTGGTTCAGTTTGGTTTGGTTTAGTTTGTTCTATTTTGTCATGAGACAGGTTTTGACTAAATAACTAAATTGTCCAGGTTGTGCTCAAACTTGCAATCTGCCTGCCTCACCCTCCAAGAGTGCTGGAATTGCAGGCATGTGCCACCATGTGAGGCCTTCATTCCTTTTTTAATTATATTCACAGAGCATAAAGTGATGTTATAATATCTGCATACCATGTGGAATGACTAAATGAAACTAATTAACATATCCATTCCCTCAAATATTCATCATACTTTGTGATGAAAGTATTTGAAGTTGACTCACTTAGCAATTTAGAATAATACGATAAGCTCTATTTCTCTGAAAATAATGCCTATCTGGAAAATAATCAATCTTGAAAACTAGAGATCAAAAATGCCAGTCCCAGTCAACCTGTCCTGGCCTTACCTGCCACCACTAGTCTCTTGCTTGGCGGCTACTCTGTAAGGCAGATAACACAAGAATAGGCTGACTGGGGCTGATATTTTTGAGCTCTAGTTTTCAAAGTTGAATAGCTTTCAGCTAAATCAGATTTTTTTATGATGTAGAAACATGGCATTACTATTAATTATAATCATCATGGAATCTAAAGGATCTCAAAACACTTGAGGTGCTACCCTTTTTAATTTACTGGTCTATCTCCTTTCTTCTACTACCAAATATTGAAAGCAAAATCATGAGTATACATTTCTCAGTTTTTTTTTTTGCCATCTAACATTTTCTCTAATCTTTCTATAACCTCAATAAAGCTTCCTTTGACCAAATCTATTTCTCATTTCAATAGATTTTCTGAAGCACACATAAGTTGGAGGTTAAGAATTGACACTACATTTTGATAAAACTCAACTTTCTATTCAATATTTTCAATAGATGTCAGGGTCAGTATGATAGCTCAGCATGTTTTACAAGGTGACATGCAATATATTATATCAGGCACATAGGTAAACTGATGCTCACATCCATTACTACTCTAACCTCCAATAAAAGACATACGTGAAACAGTCTAGGAAGATAATAATGGACACAAAGCTATCCAATGGGCTTTAAAACCTTAGTATTACATGAAGAAGTATACTAAAAGTATACTAAAATCAGGTATATGCTATAAAAGAAGATGGAGTTCTGGTCATTTTGCTTTAGTTCAGAAAGAAATTTGAAATTTTAGCACAATATTCCATGATTCTCTAACTTTTTTGTCTCATATTTTATGTAGTACATAGCATTATGCTGAATGTATACTGGAAAAGTTAGATTTGCTTCAAAAGCCACGGGTTTGCAATGCATCTTGCATAATTGCCTCATCATATTTGCAACACAGTACAAAATGTGCCAAGATGGAAAATGAGTATCACTCTAGAAAGGCAAAGCTGAATGTTCCACAAGGTAAAAACTCCCTTCTCTTAATATGACTCAATCACTTGAAACTGAAGTAAAAGACAAGATGATCAACCGCTTTATACTCCACCAATGATGTTGAGGAATAAATTCTTATGGTCTCAGTTGAGAATTAGAATGACATATTTTTAATCCTACACATTAACCTTTTAGATAATATATATTCTATATGCTGAATATGAAATTATACATTTTTAGTTATGATCAATTGTTATACATTTTAATCATAATTATTAGCACATATTAATTTAACCATGTGATGGATTTTCCTGTAATCTTTTCATCTATGCAAAAGGCACTCTGATCATATGTGCCCTGTTTCTCTCTTTTACCCACCCTTTCACATTAGTTTCACTGAAGATTTTTTATAAATTCTTTTGATGAAATCTAAGAACTTCCAATAATCCCAATGTGTTCATATACTTTAGATTTAGATTTTTTTATAGCAGCCTCAAAATACTTATCATTGATACTGCTTTTTCCCTACACGCCCATTCCACTCCTAGGTGCCACCCTAGACTAAGCAGGGGGTCTCACCTAAAATACTCTGAAACAAAAGAGGATAATTAATAAAAATGCCACAATAGGCATATTTTTCCATTCACAAAGTATGTCTTGAACACATACAATCTTTTGTCATCTGGCTCTGCCCTGTTTTGAAATTATTCTCTGCTGTTAATTAGATGTGACTACAATTTGATTAATCTCAAACATGTGTCACATATAAACAATGTAGAGAACTGTATTCAATTATTTTCCACTTAGAATACACACAGTGTTCACAGAAAGAAGTCAAACATGGTTTTCAAAACAACATGAAATCTAATCTTATCACACTGAGGATATTGACAATATAACATATTTTCATTCAGTTGAAATATTACATTCAAAGGAGAACATAATTACATACAGTTTCTGAGACTGAAATTTTAGATATTGAGTCTCTCTCTCGCTCTCTCATTCTTTGACTTTTAAAAATTTCATTATTTCTTGAATGTGTTTCTTCACATTGAGCATTCACCTGATTCTGGTCTTGTTTTATTTGTAAGTGTACCACTTTGGCAAAAAGCTTTCTACTGCCTGCAAACTCACAGTAGACAAATACACATTGTTATAGTTCAGAAAAAGGAAGTTTCAATTAACAAGAGGAAAATGTCTCTTTCACTTAATTCAAATTATCATTATTATTGCAGGATATATACTAAAACACTCATTTTTCAAAGTTTTAATTAAATTTTCACAAATGCACTAAGCCCTTAACCACATTATGAGAGAAAAATTATATGATAAAGTAGTTATGATTTAAGAAACAATGATTCTAGTTAGGTATTTTCTGTTCAACTTCCTAACGAAAAGTGTTTTCTTTCTTATTACACAGCCTGCAGTAATAAGTGGAATATAATCCTAATTAATTTTTCCTACAGCTGTATATAAATCAATAACTGCAGCATCCCAAAGGAAACACACACTGCATGGTCCTCCAGGTTCCTAATGAATGCAAATGGAATGACCTTTTTCTGACAACTACGAATATTGTTTCACAATTTTACCATTAAAATTGCTGCTATCAGCAATTCATAAGTAAACGTGGAGACTACGATAGTTGTAAATAACTATTCTATGATAAGGGAATGAAAAAATTAAGCTTAAATTATGTAACTTATTTTTGTTTAAATATAGAAAATTCTGTCTTAAATGCAACCAATCTCCATTCTGTTTCTTTCTTCTCTATTCCAGAAGAAATAGAGTAAAAGACATTAAGGCTTGAATCATTTCATTAAGTAATTGGACTTAGAAATATTTTGTAGGGGCTGGGGATTTAGCTCAGTGGCCTAAGTGTCTGCCTGGCAAGTGCAAGGTCATGAGTTCAATCCCCAGTGCCACAAAAAAAAAAAAAAGATGTTTTGTAAATACATAAAATTAATCAGAAGTTTTATAAAGATCTAAATACAACATTCAAATACTAGGAGACTGGTTATATTTTATCAGAAATACCTAGCATCAAGGTCTGTGTGGGAAAACCTATTGTCAAGACACAGTACAATAAATGTCACGAGCAAGTGAATGAATTAAAACCCATGGAAACAGATAATGACATAAGGGTGACAATTATTGAGACCTGAGAAAAAAAGAACCGTAACTAAATTGCATTATTGTGTATTTTGACTAATGAATCCCTTTATTCCAGTACAATAAAAATGCATGTATTTCTCCTAAACCTATTGCTGTCTCCAAAACTTCATTATAGTCATGAAGATTTCTCATTAAATAGAAGTTAAACTCAAACTTCCTAATAAAGGTAGTTTATAATGTAATATATAATTGTGCTAGTCACAGATCTAAATACTGAAAACTCCCACTGGAATTCACTAAAGCCAAGAATGTATTAAGCCAGTAGAATTCAATCACTCTCATTAAAACTAGGACTCCCCTAATTCCAATAAGTTTCCAAACTTATTGGAGTCACACCCACTGTATTCCATTCCTGTGGAATTCCGAAGTGCTTTTTTCATCCTCTGTTCTATAATTAATTTTTATTCCTCTACACAGGATGGGAGGCTACCATCATGTACTTACTTCATAACTTAAATACATATCAATGACAAGTTTACATAGAATGTATTTATTTTTAGAATATTTTACAGTGCAGGTAATTTACTTAAAAAGTGCTTACAATATTATTTTAGTATAAATCAACTTTCTATATTTTCAAATGTTGCTGCTGTTTTCAAACCATTGAAACAATTATTTTGAAACAATTAAGAAAGCATTTCTATGACTGTTGGCAGTATCATTCATAGATGGCAATGTTTAACTGCAGTAAGCAACCTTCCCTTGAAGACATTTGCTGAAGAAGTCTGCGCTTTCACACCTGTAATGCTTTCATGTTCAAAATGAATCCCTGGTACATCTCACTCAATATTGATCTCTAAGGCATTTCTACCAATCTGTTCCCCGGTGTGGTCACTGAACAGTATCAGAGTTCAATAGGAAGATCAGCTGCTCATCCACTTTTTACTAAAGCAATTTGTATTATGGATTTATTTTAGCAGTCTACAGTGGCAGTTGCTGTTTTTACTATTTAAATGCTTTGATTATCTGACCTTGCTTACTTTATCTTTCTAAGTGCTATCCATAGGCTTTAACATTGATCAATAAGCAGGGATTCCTTTACAGGATTACACTGAAATCAATCTCAATTGGGAGTTTCTGTGTTTTTTGTTTATTTTTTTGATCCATCTTAATTGTGTTCCTTCTTTTGATAAATAAGGTGAATATTTCATTGCTGTAGATAAGAGTATTCCATTTAAATAGGTATACAAGTTATTAAAATGACTTGTACTCTTTATACATTATTTTATTCATTATTTTTGCTATGAAGGAAATAATCTCTAGATATTTCTGTATTATAAAAATTCCATTGAAATAGAGAACCTATATACAAATAACTGAAAAATTTTGAAAAAAAGTGAATGTACTGTATTAATGTCGGTAATTGTGAAACTTCTACATGCATTATCTTTACATATAGTTTACATAAAAGAGTTTTTCTACTTTATTTAGAATGAATGAATGCTCCATGGAAAAAAGTTTAAACAAATTCTCAATGGCGGTATCTTGAGAGCCAATGAGAAACAAAAAACAAACTTGTTGACTAGTATGGAAAAATTTAACATTCAATAAGATGAGAAAAATATTTTATAAATTTTTTATTTAGCATTAAATAAGAAATGAATTACATATGAAAGACTTCGAATATTTTTTAAATGAATTCCATAAATTTTAGAACCAAATTCTATGTTAACAAACATCTTGAATTTGAAAAACCTTCTAAAATTAAGTAGAGCAGATGTAAACCTCATAGAATACAAACTATCTTAATTATTAAGACTTGTTGCTAAATTTTTGTTCTAATTAATTGTGTTTGATGTTCTTTGACATGAAGCTCTCAGGTTTCCTTTTTGATCAATTTATTCTAAAATTAGATTTTTCAAATTCAGAAACACAAGAAATGCAAAGATATGATTAAAAAGGGATTTGAAATCATCTTTTAAAAATATCCTATTTAAAAAATCTAGTCTAATATCTGTTACCAACCTTTATATAAAATTACAGTGAAATATTTTCCACATATGTAAGCTAGAACATAAAATCTGCAGTTTGCTTCAGTCAAAAGTGCGCAATAGTGAGAAATAAGGTCAATAAAAATATAACAACACAAAATGTTTTTAATGTACAGATGTAACTTTGTTTTTATTTAAATGAAAAAAGAGAACTCTTTCACAGGACAATGGAAATATGCAATAGGTGTATATTTACCTTTTCATACTTTGAAATACTGGCCAAATTGTTTAATATTTCATAGCTTTAGTTTCAAAGTAAATTATAAGCTATTATTACACAAATTTTTTCTTCTGCTGCTCACATTAAATAGGAAAGGAAGCATAAATGACTAAAAACAAAGCCATCACAAGATAACTCATTTTGATAGTTACATGTATGAATTTAAATTGGCAAAACTGAGATTCTTAAACAAGATAAGGAGAAAAATATGAAGAAGTTTAATTACCAATAGCTGCCATAATGATAGTTCAAAAAATGTTATAATCAAACAGTTTCTTTCTACTGTTTGTAGTAGAATAGTACTTCAGAGAAACTGGTTTCCAGAAAGTTATGCATCTCTGCAGAACATAACCCTGGCAAGTCGTGCCCATACTTTTTTTCTCGAGTGGGTAAATGTTAAGGGAGAAGAATCCAAGTTTCATGATGCAGCAACATAAAGCTGGGAAGTGAAAATTATGTTGCAGCAGAGTCTTGAAAATATGACTGTAAAAGTTAATCAATAAAATGTCTATTCCTGTCTATTCACTGGAGGCCCCAGCTGCATAGCTTCACTCAATCGATACTACAAATTATTACGATTTCCAGGTTCCCACTGGACATTCAGAACAAATCTTTCAAGTGTAACAGGCTTATACTGAGTGGATGGTGTGTGTTCTCTACATTTAGTTCAAAAAGATGAGGGGAGAAATAAAATCTAAATTTTCTATATTCCTTAAAAACAATTTTATTGAAATAAAAACCTTAGAGTCACCTTTTAAAAACTATTTCTTTAGATTACCAAATTTTTGCATATTTCTTTTTCAATTTAGTACTGTTTAATTATGAAATGACTTACCCTAGTCACATGGTTGGTGGTATGAGTGACTAGTTCTGAATAACTATCCCAAAATCAATGAGCAAATGAAAAAATTTGAGTTAATAATTTGCCAAAAAAATCTTAGGTATATTATCATTATTTAAAAGGTAACAAAATACTGATACATATTTAAAGCTATAACAGTCCCCCTTTAAAATTAATTGTTATTGTTTTTATAAACAGTTCTAACACATTTAAAATATGATGTTTCATGCTTTCTACTCTTTCCTCTTTAAAAAGAAAGTAAAATTTAAGAAATAAGTTTCTTTTATTTGAAAGAGTCCCAAAATATTATGTTCTTGGTGAGACTAATCTGTGCAGCAAACTCTAGAAACTGCTCAAGTCTTTGACTATAAGTCTATGCTCTGTGCATTTTACCATGTACTAGTTAGCAGAAATACAGTTTTGCAAATTAGGGGTGACTGGTGAAGTGAACTACCTGCAAAGCGTGAATGCCCTGTGACACCTGGCACATCTTTCTACTGACATGTGCACCGCAGTGTCTGCTACTACCCAGTACCGTATCTATTAGCTAATTTAATCAGTTTCTGCCACCTGTCAATTGAGTTTGTAGGAAAAAACCCAAAACATATATTGTTTTGTTTAGTAGACCGAAAGTCTTGTTTCTTTCATATTTAAAAAGTAGTATATTTTTCACTTTTAGACGTGTTCATATAGCATGTGAGCACATATTGGGGCAATGCAGCATTAAGCTATTTTTAAAGTAAAGTAAACTTGTTTCTGTTAAGAAATCATTATTTTGAACATTTTTCAGTCTCTTTATAATTTGATAGCTTTTTTCATAACATCATGCAATAGTACATACAATTTATGACTTCAAGTATTTAATTGTAAACTGATACAAATAGCTAGTACTATGAAAACACTCTTGCAAGTCTAATTACTTTTAAACCTGATCTGATACTTGCATCCCTCACTAAAGTTGCAGCTTTAAGAGATAACACTCCACTTAATTTTACAATTAAACTAACTTGCAAAATAAAATATATAAATTCAAATCAAGCATATACAATTTGAAGTTGATTGTTTTCTGTGTTTTAACTGAATGAATCACTGTCTCATTTATTTATTTATAAAATCCAAGACTGGAAGCAGATCTTAGCTGCTAGTTTCCTGTCAAACATGACAACTTTTTTGATCATACTGAAAATGCACTATTAAATGATATCCATCCAAAATAGGAATTATTTTAATAATATTAAGTTTATGTCAAACATTTTGTTCAGCAGTATACTACAGTTCACAGTCATTTTATATATTCCTTGTTTTCTGAATATATGTTAGGCATAACATTACCTTAACATAATTTGAATATTTTAAAGATCATAATATTTATAATAATAGTAAATAGTATCTGACTTAAACTTTCTCCAAGAGAATTTCCACAATACACTTTTGGCCCTTGGTACCACTTTTTTACCTTTTAATATTTGTTAAATGTAGTTTTTAACATTGCTCATACTCAGGCATCTGGTGCATGCGTGGCAAACAGTTTATCGCAGTGTTTAATTTTACTTAGAAGCATGTAAAATGTTAATCTGGATTGTTAAATCATTTTAGTATGTTATCATAGTAAATGTTTTGATTGAAAAATCAGTAAATTTCTCATGAACAAGCAACAAAAATTTCATTTGAACATTATTACTGAGATTTATAAATTGGTAATTTAGAAAATTAGATGAAGACATTCAATAATTTATACGAGTTTAGGATTTGCCTTGCAAAGATCAGTTACTATCAAATAAACACTTAGCTTTGCTTCAGAACTGTTCAAATGCATGAGTGACAGGAAAAAAAGTACAGATTTCTGTGCTTCATCTAACTGTGATTACTCAGTTTAACTGAAAATCAGTGTGCAAAGTGCAGTTTTTGATAAATTCCAAAACAGAGAGGTAGGTATTCATGTGGCTTTGATATTTTCATCATTATTTTTTGTAACAGACTAAGAAAATCAAGAAAAGGGCAGAGAGTACACAATACTTAATTATGAAATACTTAATTCTTTAACATTTATTTGAAAATCAATTGATAAAATCTGAAAACATCATGTTAAGTATAGTGCTTACATAAGTATTTGGATAATTGAAACAGAAATTAATCTGTAAAGATATTCCACTAAGTACAATCCTCTTAAATGCTTCAAAACTAGCATAGATTTTTTTTATTACTTTTCCTCATATTTCTTTACATGTCTCAATGGTCGGACCAAAAAGTACACTAAATGTCTCTCAATTTAACAGTGTCTTGCTTAAAGCAGCTACTTAAAAAAAAAAAAAGCAACAAGAGCCATATGTAACCTTTGGACTCCAAAAGGAGAAAGATGAGAAGGCCACTGGCAGATAGGTGCTACAGAAATACAGTGTATTCTTTCTTTTGCATCCACCTTGTACATTTTTTGATAGCTAACAAGGAAGTTGCCTGCCACATCATTACTTCGAATCTGGAAAAGGACTGCTAATATTTTAAACACGTGTCATTTCAGTTAAGAAATGTTATAAATTTAAAATTTATTTCTATTTTGGTACCAAAAATGTACTGTACAAACTATCACATATGCTCATAACCTTTTGCAAGACATAGAGTTAAATATTTAACAACAAAAGTCAAAAGGACGACTGATTTCAGTATGTAAAGTAAAACTTTCTGAAATACTAAAAAACAACTCACTTGTAATCATTTTTTTCTTCTTCAGAAGCAATAATCCCTTCTGTCACTGTCTTCAGCTCTGCCTGGGGTTTTCTACTGTTCTGTTCTTGGCGAACTGTTTCTGCTATTTGCTCAGTTAGCTGCTCTTGAGTAGCTTTCAAGCTGGATTCCATTAGAAGAAGTTTTTCATGTTGACTGGCAAGTTCTTGGGCTGAAAGATAAAACAAGAACATTAAAAAAAAGCTAATATATTTTGGTTTCCTTTCTCATTTTCCCCTTTTTTAGTTTAAATTTAATACAATGCAACTATGAGGAAGACTTAAACAGATCCTTGTCAAAATACAACCTCATGCAAACAATTCTCAGATTTCTTTACTTAAAGCACAAGTAAACAAAGGTATGCGTGAAAGAATACAAGAAGCATGTCAGAATCTCAACTTTATAAAACATTTGAATTATAAAAATATAAGTCTTCATCAGACAATATGTTTATTTGGTGTCGTCAGTTACTAAGTATATTATAAAAATAATGTGAATAAGTAGCATTCCTGTTCTTTCTTTGGAACAAATGTCAAATATATTTATATATACATAAATATCTGTATATATTCACACAGACAGAGACTGATATAATTATGAATTATACTAAAATGTTTGCTCTCCATTGATTTAGTTTCACATATTTATGAAATTTAAGTACTTTTTCAAGGTCATCCAATAGATGGCACTCTTTCATTAGACCAACACTGACTTAGGCCATATGCTTCAAGTGCTCAAAACATAAGTGATTTAAGACAAAGACATTTTTCCTTTGTTCTTTGTTGACTGTATTCCTAGAGATATATATCTGTACATTTTATTCAAATATTTTCCCTTATAAAAGTGTTCATCTGATTTGTATTTCTATTTCTTCTGCAATATTTCATCAAATGTTAATATTAGCAGGCAGCATATTTTAAAAATGTTTTGTTATATATTTATACATGTTATGCTGTATACTGTATTTCTGGAAGTATCTTAATGTCAAAGTTGTTATCTAATCGATTGCATTGAAGAAGATGTTATTTTATGAAAACCAATAATTTTAATTAGGCAGTTTAAAAATGACAAAAACTATGCTTTTAGGATCTCTCAATCAACAGTAATAGAAATAAGAAAGGGCATTTAAAGATAAACAGAACATCTTTTCAAATGATTCTTATTTTGTGTCCTTAACAAAAAATAAATGCAATTATTTTGTGTTCAAAAACACAGTGTTTATTTTAAGCTTCAATACAGTTGTGAACAAAGATATTACAGTTCTACATCAGAGGTATCTTTTACAGACAAACTCATAAAGAAGCTGCTACTTATAAATACGCTGCATTTATCACTCAATCTTTGAAGTTAAATGATGTTTCCCTGAAAAGAAGATCTAAAAAGTCTGATTAGTTTCTCATTTATAGATTGCTAGCTACAGAGAACTTATATTTCAATAAACATATCCATCTATTCATGCTTGCATTTTTTTTCTTGCAAGTGCTCAAAATGACCAGTTTTTCCCCAGAAGAAATTACAGCATCTACCATTTTTATAGCTTAAATCTGCTATATATTAACAGTTTAAATTTGTGCCTCAGGAAACCACAGAGCTAACGCAAACAGCTAAATATTTAACAAGGAAGAATGCATCACCCAGAGCTCATCTTTATTAAATTCCAAATACATCAGAATCTCTCTTGAACAAACGAGCTAAATGTTTAATAATTTCAACACATGTTAAAAAGGGTAGAGAAAAAATCCAATGAAAGGTTGCAACAAATTTGCTTTCAAAAAAAAAAATCTCACAAGATTAACAAATATGCAAATCCCTCTCTCTTCTTGACCAGTAACAAAATGCAGCTAAATGAAAAAATCAATACTTTTGTGGTGATACGGTTTTACTATTGTTATTGCAGTTGCATAAACTGTTTAAGTGTAGTATTTTATTTTTTGTGCTTTTTCACCTCTTTTATGGTTTATATTTCTTACTAAAAAGAAAACTACCCCAAAACTTTTAAAATGAGTTGAGAGTAGAATTTTTAGGCATAGATTAGACAGGTCTTAAGGTTAAAAGGACTTTGACCTGTAATGCCACATACATAATTTTTTGGAGAATGCTGGAGGAATTCTCCTTTTTGAAGAGTCTCCTTATACCAGTAGACTAACTTCTAGATTACTTGAGACAACTTGTAGCACATACACAACAAAGATCTTTTCTCAATTGTGTATGATGTGAATTTTCTATGACGCTTGCCCTTTTGAAATGGCTAAGAGATTTATGCATCAGAGTTCTCCTAAGAGTCTACTGTAATTCATTATGTGCTGGTTAAAAAGGGGTAAATTATTTTAAGTTTACCTATGCCTTGGACTTGAGCCTGAGTTGATCCCAAGCCAGAGGCGCTCACAGCTGCATGCTTTATTTACAATCCCTTTGTCAGACTTACAACTGCCCCAGGCTATAACATAGTGTACCTAATGTTCAAACTGGCAGGTAATCTTATGTCAAACATACTTCTTTGATTTAAAGTGATCAATAGATTCTTGTAAAGAGGTAATTTCTCTGATGTTTCCACCTTGCCTTTCTTACAGGTGATTCACACAAAAGCCTGCTTATATGATGTACGAACAATAAACAGAAAGCTATAATCATGTTTTTTCAGATGTTTCCGGTGCACAACGATTTTGGATCGATATACTGTGTAATACAATTATCTGCAATGATCTGGTTGTATTGAAAAAGAATTTGCAGGAGACCTCTAGGGGGTTTTATCCAGAAACATGTATCTGGCAATGTGTGAATAGAGGAAGGAAAAATTAAGGGATTGAACAAAAGTTGTCTGTTATGCAACCAATGATTTTATTAATATTTTATTTCATAAAAATGCTACATACAATGTTTAGTAAAAGAAAAGCTCAAAGGTAATAATGACAATGACATTCATGACTTCATACTACTTATGCGGTTGAAAAAGAATACCTTTAACAAACAGATACTAACTAAAGAGATTCAGTATTGTGTATATGCAACACTGATTAAAAGTAATATTGATTATGCTGTGAAAAGTATTTTATTTCTATTTTAAGTAATTCATGCACACTAGTGTTTGTAGAAAATATCTGATGTCTCTTCAACTATTTCAATTGTTATTAGAAAGATAAAATTCTAGAGTGGGTATTAACATGAAACGCTTTAACTGCACTATACAATAAGAGCTTTATTTTTTTCAATGAAGATTCACAGAATCAGGAAAAGAGCTAACACACACAGTCTGTATCCTAGAGACATTAAACACATTTTCTGTGAAGACCTCTGAGTGTGGAAATGACTCAGTTTTGTTTTTATGGTTCTCCCAAAGATGCTGACTCTTTGCAGCATCCACCTCAAAGCCTGAAAAGATCCACATTTTCTAATTTGAGTCTCTGATCATATAACCCTAATGTGAAATTTTCTTTGGTCAAGCTAAACTAGATCATATTCTGGCCAAGTTCACAATCTAGGATACGTTATTACTTCTCCAAAGCTTGCTCTATGTAGACCCTGCAGTTCCCGGTGGGCTGCTGCAGCCCTGCTCTGCTGAAGGTGACTGCTCTTTCCAAATGCTTTTTGCCGCATACTCACTAGAAGCTTTCCTTCAGTCTCTTGACCACCCTGTCAAGGTGCTTCACCTTACCTACTTTGATTTCGATGACTTCATCTGTCTCCAGGAGTCCAGGTTCTGACTCTCTCAGAATGTCACATCTTTTGCATACTGTCTGTGAAGACAAAAAGCATTCCAATAGTGGCTTTTATGAGGTACTTTTTATACTACATCCTGCTATTTTGAGCTATAGGATACTGGAGATTACACAGCCTCTCATTAGCAACTGGGTCAAATAGCCACATCTCTTCTAAGATCAAAACCCTAGGATCGCTCTTTTGAAAAAAGTCAGTTGAAGGGAAGATTCACCATTAGCCTAAATATAGTGTTAATCAATACATAAAGGTTCAAAGGCAAAATAAAATATTTCCCATAATTCTTAGAGAATGAAAAAGGAGACTAGTTGGATCAAATGAATTCTTTCTCTTTAAAATATAAAGAAGAATTTAATGAACATAAAAAGTATATTTAATCTCTTTGAGTTAACACCTATATAGTTCTTTCATTTAGCTCTGAAGAAACTACATTAATGTGACACACAGGGAAATCCCTCCACCATAAAGATAATTATGATACCCTCCTAATGACTTCTCCACACCACTTAAACTAATTAGTTTTATGAGACTACTGTGTTTGTCATTTTCTTTTCAGTTCTATTATCTTTCTAATTCGTGATGTCTCAGCCTTAAATTCGAGTGAAGAAAGAGATAAAATGTAATCAAATAATGAAATGCTAAACGATTGTAATTCTTTAAAAGAAATCTCACAAACTTTACCAGTGATGCTTTCGTATCCATCAATATGGTCTTCTTAAGCTTTTTTATTGGCTCCCTGCCACACCTTGACTCTCTATCATGCTCCATCATGCTTCTTTTAATCTGAATATTTAGTGTTCTTTCATGTCTTAATTACAGCAAATTGCGGCACAGTTGGCACCATTTCTTGAAATTAATCCCAGAGTACTTTGTTTCTGTCAAGCAGTCAAAGCCTTAGAGAATAATAGTAAATGTTATTGCAGATCTAAATTTAAATGACTGTCTATGTATTTAACTTAAGCCTTTAATTATTCCTGCCGAACTGTTTTTGGTTCAAATGTTAAACATTATTCATTGAGAACATAAAATTACTTTAGACAGCTTAAAACCTGCAGATATGTTTGGCTACAATTTTAACACAACAATTATTTGCATTAACATATTTTCTCAGGTGTACAAACTTAGCAAATGGCTTGTAATATCTTCTTATGGATATAAGTTAGTTGCATTACTTCAGTCATTATTAATAAACTTATTAATTTAGATCCACTCAATTTTATATACTTTTCCTTAAAAATTGTTAAACTGTAAATGAGACTGAAGATTGTGTGTGTATTATCATTGTTAAATACCTTTCAAGGTATTTTTAAGAAAGTCACAAATAATGAAGTATTTCAAAAATTCTTCCAAACAAATGAATTAGATAATTTTGTTATATGTTGTTTTATGGAAACATAAATGTCCCAGAACTCTCAAATGTCAGTTCTTTCATTCCTTGATTCTGAGCAGTGTCTGGAGATATTCATGTTCAAAAACAAGAGACTGGGGGAGAAACGGTGTTTCACACTTGTAAGCTCTGATGTTGGGAAAAGGAGACAGAAAAGCCAGCCAGAGTTATGTAGTGAGATGTTGTCTCAAAAAATAAAATATAGAAAGCTACCAAAATCAAGATACTACTTAATTCATAAAATAAGTTTGAAAATAAAATTCTCCATTTGTATTTTATGCATATATGTTTAAAGAATTAGAAAGTGATAAACTCTGGTACATAGAATATACACTTAAACAGAACGCAAATAATTGAACTGCAGCATAAGCTTTTAAAAGGAGAAAGCTAAATTTTTGTTGTAATGAACAATAAATATTACTTAATTTTTTTTAAATGGGGCATGGGGTGCACTTCTGTAATCTCAGAATTTGGGAGGCTGAGGCAGGAGGATTACTGCAAGTTCAAGGCCAACCTGGGTTACATAGTGAGTTCAGGGCAGCTTGAACTACATAGGGAAACCTTGCCGAAAAAAGTGCCAAAAATTTTACTTACTTTTTGCTTACTTTTGCTTACTTTATCAGTGAATTGCATAGGGAGAACCTGTCAAGCATCATGCTCAACCTATGAGCCTCCACCAGAACGTATGTTCCATGTACACAGGAACCTGGACCTATTTCTCTATCTGTGTTGTAGAGTGCAGATTTTATATTGAGTGCTCTCTATACAATAAATATTTAGTGAATTGAACTGGATAGATGTTGCTAATTTCACCTGTCATACATATGTCATTTCTTTCACTAGGAAAAATATGCCATTTACTTTAACTCTGAAATATGAAGTGGATATGGAAGGATTTGCACTTAAAATTTGGCAGATTTATCTTCAAGAGATCTACAAGTATAATTTGATAAATGACAATTTTATTTACTTTTAAATATCTATCTAAATGAAAGCTGATAGCATTTCTATTAGTAACACAAGATGCATATTGAATTTAGAGAAAATAACATAAGAAAGATTCAAAAATTACTGTGAAATAAATATTTCTCAATAATTCAGAAAGAAATATATGAAGGAATGAGCTTCTAATTCCCTTTCCTTATCAATAACAGTATGATTTCTGAATAGATGTCAGTTTCTTCAATTCTCACAGTCTCAGGGGTATACCAGATCATTCTGACTACCAAGTTTCTTGGCAAGTACAAAGTCTTTGTCAAGCTGTGTTATCTGCTGTTTTAGCTGAGCAAATTCCACTTTGTGGTTCTGTTAGGTACCTATCGCTTCCAAGGGTAATAACTGAAAAATCTTCTCTGGCTTTTCAATTGCAAGAACAGCTTTTTCTCCCACATATATATTGGCTATTAGTGATTTCAAATTTTTCTTCCCCTGTGCTTTCTTCACATTCTTATACTTTCACTGATGCTACCACTGCATTTAAGATGATGGTTTAAATGAGAAATTAATGTGCATGATAACAGATGTATTCTGTTTATCATGTTCTCTAAGCATTATTTACACACACTTAGAAAAAATAAACAAATGTGTTTCTGGTAGCACAGCTAATGTAAATGTAGAAACTGAGGAATATGAAAGTGAAACCAATTATCTTAACTAGGGTACTTTCACATATGCTACTTATACGTTTGTTAAAGAATAAAAAAGCTATCATATTTTTGCAATAGACTAAAAGCAGGACTTCTACATTCTTATTTTATATCAGGATGTTCTTCCACTTTCAAAAAATATTTGAATATACACAAGCTACTTGATTTCTTATTTTTACAATGAATTACCAGACACTTAATTAAATTACAGATTCTAGTGCAGTTTGCAAAGTATTTCAAATGAATGATCTCATTTTATCCCCATTATAAACTTGTAAAGTCATTTTCTGTACAAACTGAGCACTAAATCCTATTACATTATGCTGTTTTTCATAATTGAATTGTTTTTTGGTAAATATTAATGGCTTATACTGACATTTAAATTAAAAATATGAGTTTATACCATAAAAATCATAGCATATATGATGATAAAGATAGCATTTTAGTAAGCGTAAACCATAAATCTTAACGCACCAGCTTTGAAATCATCTATTGATAAAGTCACTGTTCAAGTTTTACCAATGTGATGTAAACTTTACTGTATTAAAAGTAAGTCCATGTCTTTTGTGTGGTAACTGTGACTTTCCCTTACTGATGATAAACCAACAAATCTTCCAGCCCTTTTTTTTTTTTTCTTTTTCTTTTTTTGTTTTTGCTTCTTTAATCAATGGCCCTGAATTTTTCTTAGTTGCATCATGGAAGGCAACAGAGCACAGTGGAAGATACTCTTAGTACCAACAATGAAATCATTACTTAACAACAGATAAAACTGTCAGTTATTAACTATTAGTTTGACTGTATTGTAATAGAGTTGGATAGGAGGTAAACAAAAGTGGAAATATGTTTAAAAACAGAAAATGATTGAAAGTGATCTGACGAGCTGGGGACACTAAAATGTGCATCATGAAGTTGGAAAATTATAGACAAAACAAAGATCATAAGGCAGAATCATAGGAGAGTGGAATATACAGAGAAAAAACAACACAAGGGAAAATCCAGATGTACTAGACTACAGGTAGTGAATATCAAGTAGCATATACAATAGATCAGAAGAATGAGTTCTCTAAAATCTCATTTACAGAGCATCTGTTAAAAGATCAGAAGAACAGAATTTTTTTCTTATATTTCCTTCAGGATTTTAGATCATTGTTATTGATTATTAAAATTCAAAAAATTGTCTTTTTAAACTGTTACTCTATATAAAGTACTAGAATTAGACAAATAATAGCAATAACATGAATATAATTAAATAGAAATGGCACACTTTCAAAAAAGAACAACAGTTCGGGTGGCACAGATTACTCATCTGAAACTAAGAAATCAGAAGGAAGTACATAGCACTAAATTCTTCAAAAGCTGAGAAAGGGATAGCTAGGAAATTAAAAAGTCAATCAAAAGTTGGCAAAACTGCTTGAAAGAGACTGAAGACAGATTTTCAGAACTGGAAGACAGGATTGCAGCTAGCGATTCTGAAAGAGAAGATCTCTTAAAAGTAACAAGGAACCAGGAAATAACAATTCAATAGCTGCAAGATGACACAAAGAAAAGTAATTTAAGAGTGACAGGTATCAGGGAAAAAGCAGGGGTCAATACAAATGAAATAAAAGGGCTATTTACAGAACTAATAGCAGAAAACTTCCCAAACATGTGAAAAGGATCTGGCATATAGATAAGCAAGGTATATAGTATTCCAACTAGCCATAACCAAAATAAATCTACACACAGACATATAATAATCAAAATCCCAGAAATTCAGCACAAGAACAGAATGTTAAAAGCTGTTAGAGAAAAGAAACAGATCAAGTATAAAGAAAAATCAATCAGAATCACAGCAGACTTATCAACACAAACCATCAAGTCAAGAAGAATTTGGAATGAATTGTTTCAAATCCTGAAAGAAAACAATTTCTAACTCAGATTGGTGTATCCTATAACACTATCTTTCAAAATAGATGGAGGGGCTGGGATATAGCTCAGCAGCACAAACACTTGCCAGGCAAGTACAAGGTCCTTAGTTCGATTCCCAGTACCAAAAAAAGAATAAAAAGAAAATTGATAGAAAAATAAGATACTTCCATGATAAAGAACAACCGCAGGAATTCATGACCACCAAACCAACACTACAGAAAGTGCTGAAGGATATTCTAGAGAGAGATAAAGATAACCATGGTTCCAGGAACAGCAGCAGAGGAGGATCTCCAAACAGGACAGGCAATTGAACGAAGGGGAAAAGTAGAGGTCCAATAGCAGGAGGATAGCATGGCAGAGATGAACCAATGCATGCCGGTTGTAATCATTAATATAGATGGTCTCAATTCACCAATAAAAAGAAACACAGGGAAAGTGGATCAAGAAATAAGATCCATCAGTATACTATATACAAGAAACACATTTAACTCGAATGGAAATTCATCGACTGAAAATCAAAGGAGAGAAAACAATCATTCCACATGACTGGAGACCAGAAAAAAGCAAGAATAACTTGCCCATCAACCACAGAATGGTTAAGAAAGATATGGTATTTACATACAATGGAAAGCTACCCAGCTACAAAGTAGGATAATCTCAAGGCTTTTGTAGGCAAGTGGATTCAACTGGACATCATATGGCTGAAGTGGTTTGGACTCAGAGTTATGTCCTTAGCATAAAAACCTGAAGGAGTTAAGTGGGATCCAAAAAGCACAATAGATAATATGAAAGTGATAGGGGAGGAAACACCTAAAAAGGGAAAGTAGTAACCACTGTTAATTTCCTGTTGTCTTGTTTTGAATTCTTGTAACATTTTCATAATTTTGTTAGGTTTGGTTTTATTCTACATTTGTGAGATTTTACTGTATCTATTGGTATGGGCAGCTATTTTGAAGATTACAGGATATATTATGGTAACCATTGTTAATTTTCTATTATCTTGCATTGAAGTCCTATAATGCTTTCATTCTTTTGTTTTGATTGTTTTTATTCTGTATTGTTTTATTTGATTTTATTATGTGTGATAGTGTGGACAAGTATTTTGAAGAAAACAAGAGACAGTATGGTAGCCATTGTTGATTTCCTATTATATTGTTTTGAAGTACTGTAATGCTTTTGTTCTAGTGTTTTGATTTTTTTTCTGCTTTGTTTTGTTTGATTTTATTACATGTGATGGTATGGACAGCTATTTGAAGAAAGCAAGAGACATTATGGTAGCCATTGTTGATTTCCTATTGTCTTGTTTTGAAGTCCTGTATCACTTGCATTGTTCTGCTCTGATTTGCTTCCTTCTGTTTTGTTTTATTCTCTTCAAAAGAAAAAAAACAGAAAAACACATTTTAATTATATATCCACCAATATTATTCTTCAGAAATTGACACTTCAGAGGGAGGGAAATTAAGAGAAGTTCAGGTTTTAGATGTCTGTAGTTTAAAAAAAAAACTAATGAGGATTTCTTTTAGGTTATTCTGTTTCTATTCTTAATGTTTTCCACCTGGAAGTTTTTATATTTAACCAAATTAGGGAAATTTCAACTATTATTTCTCTGCATAATTTCTTTACTTATACTCTTTTGTCTTTTTCTAGAATATGATAACAGTGACATTAGATGATTTGACTTGAATTTGATTTGAAGCATGGTGCAAGATGAATAGTTTTTTCTTTATTACAAATATTTGATAATTTCTTTTACTCTGTGATCAAGCTCACTACACTTTTTTTTTGTAATTTCAATGTACTATTGAGCCAAACCATTGGTTTTTTTATTTAGTCTTCTACAGTTTTTAGTTCTATGGCTTATACTAAAAAATTTGATTTTTTTTTTACTAAGGGTTCCTAATTTTTCCACTAGAGTTTGTAACTACACATAAAAGCAGATTTCATCTTTGTCAAATGATTCCAACATCTGAGTCATATCAGCATTGGCATCTGTTGTTTTTATTTTCTTATTGAAAATGATTGTCCTGGCTCTTAAAAAATGTGTGTTTTTGGATTGTAGTGTACTTCTGGAATACATTGTTAAGGACCTGAATATCATTTAATATTTTCATAGTCAGTAATCACCTGGTTTAGCTATGTCATATGCATTCAGGTGGGGATATATGTTCAGCCATTCCTGAAAAAACAGAGCACTGAATTACAACCTCTATTTTTCTCTGTGTCTGTCTCTGTGTCTTTCTCTTCCTCTCAACTATCTAGCCATATCTACCTATCTACCTATGTATCTATCCATTCATCCATCTACACACATAAAGATTTCTCAGTAAATGTACAATAGAAGTCTTTAATAATGTGAATGAGTTGACCCAAAAGGCAGGATAAAACCAGGGTTTTCATCACTGATATTGAATAAAAAATGAGACTTCAATCCCAAATGTCTGTACTAAAGTGTTCAGCATTTCATGTAACCCCCTGTATGGTCAACTTTTCCTAATACCTTCTTTCCAAAGGCCACTGTAACAATTTAACCAGTAGACAAAAGTGGCTATGGTTGAGCAGCTTCAAAGAAGTAGGGATTAACAATGTGTTACAGTTTGAGCTTGTCTATCAAGAGTGCATGTGTTGGGAGTTAGGTCCTAAGTGTGGCAATATTAAGAAGTGATGGAACATTTATAAGGTGGGGCCTAGGTCATTGAGGGCACTACTCTTGAAAGAAATTGATATACTTCTCATGGAACTCTGGTTATTTCTAATTACAGTATAGTTATGAAAGAGCAAGTTTGACCCCAGAATCTTCCTCTGGCTCTCTTTCTCACCACGTGATCTCTCCTTCTTGCTTGTTGTCCATTCATAAGGTCATGATATAACTCCATAGGGGATTCCAATCACATTATATGGAAATTCAGACTATAGTTATAAGATAAATAAATCTCTTTTCTTGAAAAGTGCCTACCTAGCCTTAAGTATTTTGTTATAGCAATATAAAATGGACTAATTTACTACATATCCATAAATTACATCCTCAAAGAATATATTTGCATATATCTATTCATCAATCGATCCTCATATTCCCATGTATGAAATAGTTAAATGAGAATGGAGTAGCATTCCATGAAATTTGTTATTTGCACAGACTATGTTAGCTCTTATCATTGTAAAGGAGTTATATCTATAAGCAGAGTTTTCATTTATTTTAATGAGGCATAAATGATCTATATTCTCACAAGTTTAAATTGTCAAAACATTAGTATTTTAGGCTTTCAAAATGGAAGTAAATTTTAAAATCCATTTAGAAAATTAACTCTTTATTAGCAAAAAGATTCTATATTGCGTAAGTATTTTTCCTGTGAACTACTATTACTCAATAGTTGAGTGATTGTAGGTAGTTAAAAAATTTCCCTGGGTGGCATGTTTCTCATTAGAAAGGGTTTTTTGTGGATATGTGGTATAATAAATTATCTCTATATCTTTCTAATTCTTAAGTTTTTCAAAACCTAACTTTAAAATTTGCATGTTAGTTGTTTATAGATACCAAAATTAAATATACCCAAATCAGTAAAAAGTAAACAAAAATGTGTATTTAGCAACAGTAATAATGAAAATTTATCTCACTTAGTAACATTTGCTTTTCTCAGTGACACTATCATTTATAATAAAATTACTTCCTTAGTCCTAGCCTTCTACTTGGGCCACAGCTGTGGCTTCTCTGTGTCCTCTCTGCTGTGGTGGGTGGCCTGCTGTTTTGCTTTAGGAGGCCTCAGATAGGCTCTTGCTAATACTTAAGACCTATCTCTCAAACTTGAGCCTTATCTCTCTAATGAATGCCTGTTCACCAACAGAGCTAAGTGCCCAGGGAGAACCAAACCTCTTGATCCTTGCTTTATGAACATCTACTTACCGGATCTCAGGGTCAGGAGCTCTGTGATGTAGTCACTCTGGTATTGTACTCTCTCCAGGAATCTGGGGTTCAAACAGCCCCCGCGGCCACTAACTGCTATGGTGATAGATGGCCTCAAGCTGGTTTGACTGTTCCAGACCTCAGGTAGATGAATTCCTGTAAGTCTGGACTTGCGACTTCAGTGCCCTAAAGCCACAGTGTCCCTTCTGCTCCCTCCTGACAGCTACCTTTAATTAGGAGCTTTTCTAACACCTCCTCTCACACGTTATCTAGGCCTCTTTATACTCGTCCAGGCATGACCCAAAGAAAATTACCTTATTTCTACTTCCTTCCTACAGTACTTATTCCAATCTTATTTCTTCTTACAATAAGAACAGAAAATGGACAGTGCTATAGCACTTTCCTCCCAATCAGGGAAGGCATTTGCTTCCATTAGCAAGATAGTCTGATGCCGCCTATTGTCCTCAGAAAGGAATTTGAATATCCAGTTTATCCTGAAAGTCTAAGTCTTATATTACAGCAGATTTTTTTTTTTAATTCCAGGATATTGTCACCTAGTAACCCCACAGAAAAAGATATAGACCAATATAATGATTGATTAGGATAAGAAAGAGGAAAAGGAAAAAAAGAGTCAGAAATGAAAAGAAATTGTTAGTTCTGTACTCTAGATGTACTAATTTTGGTATATCCTACTCTGAAATTAACCACTAAGTGAATCAGCTTTTTAAAACGTGTATTCTTCAGGGACCAGGAATACAGTTTAGTGGCACAGTGCCTGCCTACCAAGCACAAAGTGGTGAGTTTCATTCCTGGTGCCAAAACAAACAAACAAACATTGTATTCTCCAATTTGGAAAGGGTTCTTTTACTTTTTTATTGGCATTGTTTTGAGTTGTTGCAAAACCACCAATGTGTACATTGTATGCAAGGCAAAAGAACTACTATATCCCTAAGTAAGTTATATATAAAACTAAACACTTAGTATAATAAAACTACTATAACAGTAATTTCTGGTTTAGGAAAACTGCTGTATTTCACAAACATAAAACAAATCCAAAATAAGCCATCAAGGAAAATCAAAAAAAGTAAACAAGTCATATTATGTACACATACTAACTTCCCAAAATCATTGTGAAATGCATGTTCTGCAAACATGTACTAATAAATAAACTTGTAAAAGCATAAGAAATAAAAGAACACATACATAACAAAACACACATAGTAATCATGGGAAAAGGAGCAAAAAAGCCATGACACCGGTCACTTATAGGGCAAGACAGGGATGAAGGATAGTAGGTGACAACCTAGAGACTCTTAAACATTCCAAAGGCTGATTTTAAAACTTTCTGAGGATTATATTTATTTATTTTTATTAAACCTCAGCACAAACTCATTACTTTGTGAATAAATTACATAATAAAATACAATTAAATTAAAATCAGAAAAAAAGAGATAATATAAAGGAGGACCTAGTAGAGGGCTGACCTAGCATTTCTTGAAAGAAGACAGTAGAGGTTTTGTTTGTGTACAGGAATGCTATTGATTTTTTAGTGTTGACATTGTATCCAGCTGTGCTACTGAATTTGGTTATTAAATTTAGAAGTCTTTTGGTGGAGTTTTTGAGGTCTTCTATGTGGAGTATCATGTCATCTGTGAATGAAGATTCTTTAAAAAGCTAGAATTAGAGGACCCATTAGACCCAACTATTCCCCTTCTGGGTACCTTCCTGGGACAGTTAAAAACATTATGTTACAGCAATATATGTGCACCCGTGTTTATAGCAGGATAATTCATAATAGTTAAATCTTGGAAACAACCCAAATGCCCATCAACCAAGGAAAGGATAAACAAGATATGCTATTTTTTATATAATGGAGTACTACTCAACCACAAAGAAAGATAACCTTGAGACTTTCATACATTAATGGATGCAACTTGAGACCATCCTCATGATTGGAATAAATCAGACTCACATGTGTAAAGATCATATTGTCCCCCAATGTGAGAAATTGAAGGAACAAATAAGGTCTAAAATGTACAATAGATATTGTGAAATGGGAAGAAATTGTTTAAAAGGAAAAAGGAGGTAGGATGGGAGAAATAGGAAAGGAAGAAAGGGAAAAGGGAGAAAAATTCAAGTTAGCTATACTATTGGTGTCTCTTAGTTCATTGGATAGGAAGGTTTGTGCTGAAATCGATTGGAGAATGTTTTCTACCTGTATCTTGTATTCTGAGTAATTACTTGGAAGATGACCATATGCAATGTATTAACTATTTTTAATCCATTATTTTGTTGTAAAATTCTGTCTTACCTTCTTTCAATAAAAAGAAAAAGATTATA
The DNA here is from genome assembly GCA_004365215.1 of Cuniculus paca. Taxonomy (NCBI): domain Eukaryota; kingdom Metazoa; phylum Chordata; class Mammalia; order Rodentia; family Cuniculidae; genus Cuniculus; species Cuniculus paca. The sequence goes on from RJWT010002212.1 coordinate 36,066, forward strand.
GAATCAACCATTCATTTACTGTAGACTATCTGTGCAGCAAGATGGCTAAGAGTTACCTGTGCATATTGGACACTTGAAAACCATGAATAAATAAACATATAATCATAAAATAGTATTTAAGTGCTAAATGTAGGTGATGGTATCAGAAGAATCAGATTCAGAGATAGAAGTGCAAGTATGTTCATGAAATAAGACACAGTTTTCATTATTACACTTCTGGGGAATGTTTGCTGATATTTCCGTTAATGTTTTTTAAATTGGTACCCATGAGTGAAAGTTGTCTGGAATCTCTTTTTAGAAAGAGTGGCATAGCAGATGGAATGTATTTTTTATTTCTGTTTTAAGTTAATATTTTGACACCATCATAAGACAATTGGAAGTTCTCTTCTTTTTTTTGTGCTTCAGAGAATTTTAAACAACTTTCAAATTATAGTTGGTCCTAATACTCGGTTTGCTTTCCACAGTTTCAGTTACAATTATCTGTGTTCTAATAATATTAAATAGATAATTACAGAAATAAAGAACATTCTAGTTCATAAGTTATACATGATGCATTGTTCTCAGTAACCTAATGAAATTTTGTTCTGTCTGCACTACTTCTTCCTTCACAAAAATGGATTTATACCTTTTTCCAGTGTATCCACATCGTATGTGCTACCCATCCATAATAGACACTGCAGTAATTAAAATGATTAGCAATGTTGCAGTATTTGTATTCAAACAACTTTTATTTTCTTATTAATGGCCCCCAAAGGGCATGAATATCTATACTGGCCATTCAGACACATCAGAGAAAAGTAAAAAAATTTCCTTTAAACAAAGGGATAAAATTATCATAAACATTATTTATTCAGTAAATAAATAAGAGAATCACATTAATATAACTTGCATTAGAGTGTATCATCAGAATTAATCTATTTTGTTATGCAATATTTTTGTTAGTTTTTCACCATGTCAGATACACAAATTAAACAAGTTCATAGGAATGCATATATGAAAAAAAGTCTACAGTATCATCTGTGGTTTCAGGAATCCACTGAAGTAGTGGGACACGTCACTCAGAGACTTACAGATACGGGAGACTACCCGAACCATCTCTTCATGAATTGCTCTAGGAAACAATCCATTTTCTGAAGGTGGCACCTTTTAAAATATCTATTTATTTGATATTGTCTTCTGATATTTGAGATTATGTTCTGCATTTGTTAGTTGTAGCTTATATTTTCTTCTAAAAATTGTCTATGCTACTCAGGTCTCAACTGTATTGATACAAAATAAAAAGAAAATTAACCTCACATCATTAAATTTATATCCATTTATGTTTGATTTTGTCTACTATATTTATTTGCATATTATCAATTTTTCCTTGATTAGTTTAAAATCACTATTGCTACTACTTTATTAATTTGTCAGTGTCATGTATTTAAATGCATTGATTTATATCTATACATTTCATTTTATTTTTCTAATGTTAATTTTGTAATTTCTAACTTATTGAGTTAATTATTAACTTACTTTCATTTCTTTCTATTAAACCATAAATTTTCATCCTAGAAAGTGTACCTATATTCCATAACTTTAAGTATGTAAATTTCAATTACTTGTGTATATTAAACACACAGAGTAGTATGTGATATATTTTGTCATATGTAATGTATATAATATACAGCATATGAAATTTTAAAATGAACGAAAATACTAATAAACATTTCATCAAAAATATAGCTGAACAATTTGTAATAGCTAAATCTTGGAAACAACTCATCAATCATGGAATAGATCAAAAAGATGTGGCAATTTCATCCAATGGGAGTATTACTCAGCTATAAAAAAGGATAAACTTGAGGCATTTATAGGTAAATGGATACAACTTGAGACCATACTCATAAGTTAAATACCTTGGACTCACATGTGTAAATATTGAATTGTCTCTTAGTGTAAAATAACTGAAAGAGTAAATAAGATCCAAAATGCACAATAGATATTGTAAAAATGAAATGGAAAAAGAAGTGCTTGAAAGGAAAGAAAAACTGAAATGGGGAAAGGAGAAAAGAAAGAAGGGAAAAATTATACATACATATATATGTATTTATATATATATATATATGACAAGATAGATAACTATGCTACTAATCTCTGTTAGTTCATCAAAAAGAACAGTTTGGGCTTTCATTGTTTATTTAATTATTTTTATGCCTAAACTGTGTAATCTGAGCAACTACTTTGAAGATAACAATATGCAATATAATAAATAGTGTTAATTTCTTATTTTTTTGTGAAATTCTGCATCATTTTTATTCCTTTTCAATTGCTTTGTTTTTTTTTTAAATTTATATATATATAGTAAGTATATGTAAAATTCTGTTAGGGAAAGAGAAATCAAACTACAATAAGGTATCATTTCATACCCATCCCACTAGCAACATAAAACAAGATCAATTATAACAAGCAATGGCAATATTGTTGAGAAGTTGCCATATATTATGGTGACAGCCAGGAGACAATGGTAAGATGCTGTAAATGGTGCAGACACTTTGGAAAACAGAGTACCAGTTTCTCAAACACTTAAACATGAAACTATCATTGGATCCTACACATGGAGGTATGTACATGTTAAAGATAAATAAAAACATAAGCCCATATAAAGACTTCTATATAAATGTCCACAGAAGCATTATTCATAATAGCCAAAAAGTGGAAACAACTTAAATATCCATCAACTAGGGAATGGTTATGGAGTATACTTGCAATATGTGGTATATTCATTCCACAGGATACCACTCATCACCAACTACTACTGACCATGCTGTGTCATAGAATAACCTCAGAAACATAATCCTAAGATTAGGAAGCTAAACACAAGAGGCCAAGAGTTGCATGATCTTCTTAAATAAAATGTCCAACAAAAGTGCTTTCGGTGCTGAGACTGGGGATGAGAATGGTTATTAATTATAAATAAGCTAGAAGGACCTTATTGGAAGAAACGAAACTTCTCCAAACTGACTATAGTGATTAGTACACAAGTCAATAAAGTTACCAAAAAATTATTAAACCATATCCTTGAAATAAGTTACTTTTATGGTACTTAAAGAGTACTTAAGCCACTGGGACTGGTGGTTTCATAAAAAGAGCAAGGTAAACATGGACTGCCATATGCCTACTCTGTTTCACCATGTGATACATTCTGCCTTGTATCTTACAGCTAACACCAAGCTCTTGGAATCCCAGGCTCCAGAATAATGAGCTATACATACTTCTATTCTTTATAAGTTGCCTCTTCTTGAGTATTTTGATGCATCAACAGAAAGTAAAAGTCAGAAAATCTAAAATAGCAAAATTTTTGAAGGGACTATCATTGTCCCATTACTGAGAAATGTCATTTCATCACAGATCAAATTACTATATGTACAAAAGATTATTTCTGAAAGAGTAATTTTTCCATTAGTATATACATATATCTGTAAAAATATTAAATTGTATCTTACTAGCTTCATAACAGTCTGAATATTTGCTACCATACACTACACAACTTGTTAATGTTAACATTTTTAAATATATTCAACTCTCTGCATTTCCATTTAAACTTTTAATTTCTTAAATTTCCATATCTTGAAAAATCCTAATTATGATTATTGCTATATTAAATCAAATATCCATTAAGAGGCAATTTATATCTTTGTAACATGAATTTTCTAATTCAAAAATTATATTTTCTTCTATAATTTAAATATTCTTTAATTTCCTTCAAGAGTATTTAATTGTTTTCACTTGCAAAGTCTTAGGACATTTTTCTTAATTATGTTAAACATTTTTTTATGATACTGCAAATAGTATATTTAATACTTCAGTTTATAGTTGCTCTCAGAATACAAAATACAAATGAATTTTGTATTTTGACCTTATATACAGCAAAATTGCTAAATTTGATGGTAAATAGTAGCTTTTATGAGACTTCTAAACATAACATCACCCAGTTACCAATAATTAAAACTTTATGCTCATATTTTAAAAGTGTGTATCCTTTGTATTTGGTTTTGTTTGGACTCAATGCACTAACTATGCCTTCTGATCCAATGACAAGCCAAAGTGATAACAGCAGATATTCATGTATTGTTTTGTATTTTGCTAGCACAATGTTTGTTGTACATTTTTATGGAAGTGGTCAATTAGATTACAGAAGTACACATTTATTACTAATTTGATGATTTGACAACTGTGAAGTAAATGTAGATAAACTGACAAATATAGTTGTGGTTGAGGATAGTCTATATAATTTGTTCTTTTTTAATATTCTAAGGGAAATTTTTGAATTGACATATATCGAACAACTATCATGTGTCTTGGTCCATGTTTTAACATAATTTATCTCTTGAATACATGAAACTGTTGTAGAAATGATGTCTTCCCATAATGAAAATGAGACTGATATTTTCATTTTTCAGTATTGATAATGAGAAGTTTTTTTTTGCTGATATATTCTTTATTGTCAGACAGATTAGAGAGAAGTTGAGACAGCAAGAGTAAGATGGGAGGTTTAGTTTTTAGCTTTTTAAATTCCTATGCCATGATGAGTCAAATTCAGATTTAACAAATAAGACTGCACATTTCTAGACTTTGAGTATAACATATTAGCTGTGTGTGACATTGAGGTTACCTCTCATGGGGAGAAGCAAGCATATTCAATATATGACAAGAAGGTTTTAAGTGGATATCAAAGATTATTAAAATGTGGGCTACAGCACAGCTGACTAGCTGTCCCTAATATCTATTATCTTTCTTCTATATCAACATAATTTGTAGGCAAATATATAGGTCCTAAACAAAAGATTTCACTTCTCAAATTACATATAGTTCAGTGTGGTCATATGTGTCTCCTGCTCTGTGCAATAAGACACCTTTAGGTACTACATTCTGCCACATCCAGCACAGCTCTAAAACTTCTGTGGGTGCGGGATGGTGGAGGATGAAGAAGTAAAAACAAGAGTCAGACTGCAGAAAACTAATGTCACGTGGAGCCCTCTTGGCAGATGAGAAAAAGGAACTGCTCAACAACTGCAGTGCATTTATTTATACACTCAGGAGGTTGATGAGAGGTGAAGTCCCTCACTTAACAATTTGTTTGCCTGGATCACCTTGGTAGCCTTGTGTTCTTGAGGCCAGAGCAAATTATTCACATTGTTCACCTATGGCAAATTGTGTTCTCAGGGCTGGCCTTGCTCCAGCCCCACATATGTAATACATCTTTAGCTTCAGCCACTCCCCACAATGTATGATTTCTGGTAAATGCTCTTAACGTGAGTAACCATGTCCTATTTTCTCTTCTAGGAGCAAGAATGGGGATAATGGAATGGCAGTGTGGTGGACTGATAACTGATGGTCAACTCGTAATAGCAGCTGAACTGAATCAGCATAGTGCTGGAGGTGGATGGCCACTTGAGGATTGTTGCCAACAGAAAAAGAACAGGAAGGGAAGAAGTAGTGTTGTTGGTTCTCCATGGTGTTGTTGGTTCTCTTGTTGCCATTGGTTCTCCTGGAGGAGCTTGTCTAGCTTTTTTCCTGATATGAACTTGGCTGTTTTCATCATTAGAGAAGCTCAGGACCTTGTTGTCAATGAGAATGGCTGCGGTACTTTTTAGGGGAGCCCTAGTCCTTATTTTGAGTGTTGCTTCCTGGCGCCAGTGCAGAACCCTGAGCCTGCTGGCACAGATCCTTCATTCCACTGGCACAGACTTTCTAGCTTCCACCACTGACCTTTTGGCCTTCCCAGTGCAGATCTGTTAAACAGATATGCATGAGATATTTTCTTGGCCTTTAGGCCTCCATCTGGACTTATGGGGAACATTATCATGGGCTGTAGGTCTTCAACTGGACTCATGCAGGACATTGCCATGGGATCCAGGCCCCCAGCTGTATTCTTTGGGTCTTAGTGTGTGGACAGATTTCCTATACTCTTTCTTTTGTATTTGATTCTTTGAGTGACCATTATAAGGTAATACTAGAAATTATGAGTCCTGTGTTGTCTTGTTCTCCTTGTAAACCCTAACTACCACA
>RJWT010002213.1:0-42147 GCA_004365215.1 Cuniculus paca
TGTGCCTACTCCCAATCATCCAAACATGCAAGAGTCACAGCTGTTTGATCACATAAAGATATTTAAAAGCATAAGATCAAGTTAACCTCTCATTTCTCTAGTGGAAGCTGATATAACCTCTAAATTTACTCATCCATTAACTTAGAGCAAAAATCCAGTAGGAACTAACTACTGAAGAATCAGAGAAATGGCTAAACAGTATCTTAGTTTAGCCATAGATTTGCTTTAGATCTATTTATATTAATTTTTTAAAAGCTGAAATTTTAAAACTATTTTACATAGATTTAGTAATATTAATACTCAAAACCTGAAAAACTACCTCCGAGTCTTCAGAGATCATTGAACCCAATTCCCTTTTTTACACAAAAAATTTAAGTCCCCAATTGGTCAAAAGATTTGTTTAAATTAAGTCATTAATTTATCCATTATAATTACTAATGTATACTTTCCAAGTTGTATACATATAACTCAGAAAAGAATGATGCTTTTTTGACATAAATGCAGAGTCTATTGCATAATTAGTGTATGTAGCCACTATTTATAATTTCATTGTCAAACAATTGTCCTTGTAGAATTTTGGCTCATAGTAGTTTTGTTGTTTTCTTTAAGCAAAATCTCTGAGTATGCAGTTTGGAATAGTGCTAATTAATCAAGATCTTGGGCTGTTTCTTGTTTGAATCACTTAATTTTATTATATGTCATAGTCTGAAGTCTAGTCAGGCATCTCACAAATATGTTTGAGGTGAAATAGATAAAAAAAGTACAGTTAAATTACAAAAAAATCATTGCCCTGTACTATAAAAATTATTCAGCCTAAATACCTTACTTATCCTATGATAACAGACAAGAACTAAGTTTCCACATGATTACTCTATAATAGGCTCTGAGAACTTAAGGTAATGAACATAAGAGAATAACTTACAATTAATACTTCAAAATATGATTAGGTTACTATGACTGATTGAATGAACACTCATACATAAAGTTAACCTCATTTCCTGAAATCTACTAGTAGGTACTTTAAATGTTTTCTCTGAAATTTCCTTTCATACCATTCATTAATGTCAGTGATTTTGTCTTTGCATACTTAACTAAAATTCATGTACTCATGGTAGACTGATCTTTGATAAAGGTGCCAAGCACAATCAGGCGAGTACAGCATCTATACTCAGAAAACTGGATATATACATTGGAAAAATGAAAGCGAATCCTTATCTCAGCTCGTAGGAAAAAATCAACTTAAAATAGATTAAACACTTAAATGTATGGCCTGAACTTACCAAACTATTAGGAGAAAACATGGAACAAAAGCTTCTCGGCTTTGATTTGGGAAATCATTTCTTTGATTATGACTCACAAAAGCACAGGCAACAAGAGCAAAATAGATAAATGGGATTTCATCAAACTAAAGAGCTTTGCACAACAAAGAAACCAATTAAAAGAGTGAAAAGATAACTTACAGAATAGGAAAAAATACTTTCAAATCATATATCTGATAAAGCATTAATATTCAAAATATACAGTGAATTCAAACAACTCCCTAATGAGAAAAGAGTACTCTAATTAAAAAATGGGGAAAAAAACAAATAGTCATCACTCAGAAGACACAAAAATAGCCAGCTGGCATTTGAAAACCACTGGAAATCACTAGTCATCAGGAACATGCAAATCGACACATGGTAAGATACAATCTCACATTTGTTTGAATGCCTATTATGAAAAGGACAAAATATAAGGGTTTGTAAAAATATGGAGAAAATCAAAGGTGGTATATTGTTGGTGGTAATATAAATTGATATAGGCATTATGGAAAACACTAGGAAGGCCCCTCAAAAAAATTTTTTAAAAACAGACCTTACCATATGGTCTAGCAAGCCTACTTCTATATATATAGAAGATATAGGGAATGATACCAATATCGCAAAAAGACATCTGCATTGTCACATTCATTGCAGCATTATTCACAATAAATAAGATATGGAAATAATGTACATGTTCATCAATAGATAAGTGAACAAAGAAAATGTGATATACACAGTGGAATATTATTCAGAATTTAAAATGAAAGAAAACTGGCCATTTACAACAGGATGAACCTGGAAGACATTATGGTAAGTGTGTTGGCTACTTTTCTCTCATTTCTGGAGCAAAAATACCCAATGTCCAAAATTAAGGAAGGAAAGGTTTATGTAGCTTACAGTTTATGGAGGTGTCAGTCCATACTTAGCTGGCTTCAAGGCAGGGTGGCATGGATGAGGGGCAACCATTCATGATGGTGGCAAATACCAAAAGCAACAAGAGTAAAAAGGGCAAAAGGGAAGAGTAAGCTTCTTGTATGCAGGCTACCCACCCCAGGGTGGGCATAACACTCACACCACTAATTCCAGCATTAGACCGTGAACCAGTCACAAACTCTACATTCAGCTGCCTTCAAAAGACCTGCCCCCCGTGACCACATGAGGCTTGGGGAGGACATTCAGGCACAAACTGTAACAGTAAGATTTAAAAGCCACACCCAGAATGACAAATATTTTGTGATCAAACTTCTGTGAAACCTAGAAATGTCAAACTCATAGAAGCAGAGAAGAGAATCACAATTAACAGGGGCCACAATATAGGGAAAATAGAAAGATGTTGATCAAAGGGTGAAAATTTCAGTAATGTAAGATAAATAAATTCTGGAGATCAGTCAATACAACAAAGATGAATAAAGTTAATAAAACTATGTTGTAAACATGAAATTTCCTAAAAGAGTAGATCTTAAGTGCTATTACCATAAATAAAATACGATAACTAAGATGATAAATATGTTAGTTAGTTTGACTTTGGCCATCATTTCACAGTTTATACATTGAGATATATTGTATCTAATGAAAGAAATAAATTACCTTTACACTAAAAACTACAGTACTCTGGAAAAGGAGATCAAAGAGAATATCAGAAAATGGAAACATATTCCTTGTTCTTAGACAGGAAGAAGCAATATAGTGAAACCCATACTTTCAAAATTGTTACAGAGATTTAATACAATCCTGATTAAAATATCAATAGTATACCTCACAGAATGAAACAAAATAATCCTAAAATTCATTTGGCACCAGAAGAGACCTAGAATAGCAAAAACAATTCAGACAACAAAGACAAGAAGGGAGCATCATGATCCCTGACTTGAAATTATGCTACAGAGCTATAGTAATAAGAACAGAATGGTACCGGGGGGAAGCAGACATGAGGTCAATGGAACAGAGTAGAAGACACAGAAACAACTCTTAACACACACAGCCACCTTATCTTTGAGCAAGCAGCTAAGCACCTTCACTGGAAGAAAGACAGCATCTTTAATAAATGATGCTGGGAAAGCTGGCCTTCTGCATGCCTAAGACTAAGACTAGACCCACGTCTCTCACCACGCACTAAAATGAAATCGAAATGGATCAAAGACCTAAATATTAAAACAGAAACACTAAATCTGTTGGAAGATAGAATAGGTAGAACTCTTGAATGCACAGATGTAGGCAAAGACTTTATAAACAAAACCCCAATCATACAAAAAAATACCACAAAGAATCAATAACTGGGATCTCATTTTAGAAAAAAGCTTTTGCACAACAAAAGAAACCACCAACAGAGTAAAGAGACAAACAACAGACTGGGAAAAAGTTTTTGCCAGCTGCTCCTTAGAAAAAGGACTAATATCTAGAAATTATAAACAACTCAAAAAAATCAAACCACCCAGTTTTAAAGATTCATTCCAAAAATGAGCATCTGAAATTAATAGACATTACTCAGATGAAAAAATACTAGTGGTAAATATATGAAAAAATGTTCAGCATCACCAATTGTTCAAGAGATGCAAATTAAAACAAGACTGATATTTCATCTTACTGCAAAAAGAATGGCTTTTATCAAGAAATCAACCAATAGCAAATGCTGCCAGGGATGTGAGGAAAAAGGAACTCTACTCCACTGTTGATTGGAGTGTAGACTGGTGCAACCACTAGAAATCAGTGTAGAGATTCCTCCAAAAACTAAAACTAGAGGTTCCATTTAACTCACTTTCCCTTTCTTGGTATCTTCCCAAAAGAATTTAAAGTATTATACCACAGTGATATATGCACACCCACGTTTAAAGCAGCACAGTTTCTCTGCTAGCTAAATCTTGGAAACAACCCAAATGCCCATCAACCAATGAACAAAACAGATAAAAAAGATGTGGGGTTTTTTTTATACAATGGAGCACTACTTTCCCATAAGAAGGATAAACTTGAAACATTTCTAGGTAAATGGAAACACCTTGAAACCACACTCTTAAGTGAAATAAATCGGGCACACATATTTAAATATTGCATTGTTTCTCTGGTGTGAGGAACAGAAAGAGTAAATAAGGAGCAAAATGTATAACAGACATTGTGAAATAGGAAGAAAATGTTCAAATGTGAAGGGGGACTGGATGGGGGAGAGGGGAAAAGGGAAAAGGAAAAAAAGAATAGAAGGAAAAATGGTAACAAAGTGTTTGTAAATAAAGAGGGCTAGAGAAATTGAAGGAAGGTGACAGAAAAGAAAAAAAATAGAGGAGTCAATATAGATCATATACAGTTACAAATTCCTTATGATGAATGTTATCATTGTGCATATCTAAAATGTACCAATAAAATTAATTTTTAGAAAAAATCATGTTGTATACCTAACACGCAATTTTATTGGTCAATTAAATCTCAATAAAGCTAAGAAAAAAGTCAATAAACACAATAATACCTTAATAGAAATTGGTGAAAACTTTCAAAAACCAAAAGTAAATGAAAAGTGGGGAGGGAATATTGAGTTGTTGTTTAATGGGTAAAGCTTGGGAGGATGAAAAGTTCTGAGCTGGATAGTGGTGGTGGTGGATGCATAACATTGTAGATGTATTTAATGCCATCGAGTTGTTCACTAAAAATGGTTAAATGGCATATCTGATGTTACATACATTATTTTACCTCAATTTTAAAATGAAGATCATTACAGTGCATGAGGAAAAAAAGAGAAAATGACAAACACTGATGGTAGTCCAGCAATTCCTCAAAAAAAGAAAAAAAACAAGAAAACAAACAAATATAAACACTATAATTCAAGGAAATTTCCCTAGAATTACAAAAATGAAACAATATATTAGGAGAACACAAGACCTGAGAATATTGACCCAGACAAGCAATATCTACACATAATTTAGTAAAATTATTGGCTTTACAAAACAGGAAAAAAAATCCTTTTTTCATCTATGCAAAATTAGTACATGACTTAAAAGACAAAGTTTTTAAAAAGCGTATTACCATAAGGTCTTTTCTAAAATGTTTTAATACACAAACAAGAATTGCATGTACAGTACAGTGAACCGCATGATGTCTTGACACATGTATTTACTATGGACAAGCTAAATTTAACTAACATTTTCATTTCCCAACATACTTTGTCATTTCATATGATGTAAACATTAAAATCTACTCTCCTAGCAATTTTCAAGAATATATTACCTTATTATATTGTTACATTGTTCTTACCATGTTGTAAGATAGATCTCCTGAATTTATATGCTGCAGTCAACATCTCCCCAATGTCACCCTCCTCCGACTCTGGTAAACTGCCATTCTAGTCTGAGATGCTTCAGTGAGTTCAACACTTTTGGATTCCACATGTAGATGAGCTCATGCAATATTTGACTGTCTGTGTATGCTTTATCTCACTTAAAATAAATGTTTCCAAAATTCATTCATGTTGCCACAAATGACAAGATTTCTTTCTGTATTTGACAGCAGCACATTAAAGCCAATAAACAATGAAGCCAACACAAAAAGACACATAAGGGAAGAAAATGAAAAATATATAAATGCCATAGACAAAAAGTAATCAACCTGTAGCAACTCAAGAAGTGTCATCCCTATTGGTCCTTCCTTTAGAATTTGCTAGAGAACAAGCTTCAGACAACTGACATGAATAAGGGGGCACTGACATAGAAATTGAGAGAGCATTAGATGCACCTTTACTCATAGAATTAATTAATAAAAAAGTTATCCTAGACTTTAAAGACTATACAATATGCTAATGTAGATATTACACAATTCTTTATAAATAGGGGAAGAATGGAGATAGCATATAGAAACATATTTAACTGCTATCAGTAATCAAATAGATTCTCCTAGTTTTGTTATCCTGAGACCGTTGTATGTGTAACATTAAAAAAAGTGAGTATTTTGGAACATAATATTTTATCACTCCCTCAATCCTTGGGGACCAAGATTCTCAGTGCAGAAGGAAGAAACACATATGTCATATGGAAAAGGAAAATAAAATCCCTGTAGTCTTGTATTAGAAATGTTACAATGAATTTGTTGGGGAAAAAATTAGAATCTAAGAAAGACTCATTCTGTAATGTCAAAAGATTTCAGAGCCATATTGAAAGAAGCTCACATTGACCAATGATAGGACAAAATAAAGTATTGAGGATGAAATTAACAATCCCTTTAAATCTATCAAATATTTTTAAATTCAAGATTTTGAAAGAATATTTAAAACTAAATGGTCATCTTTTGAAAACGACTGAGAGTCACTTTACAATGTTGAAAATTGAATAAATAAAAGAATCAAACATTTATACTCTCTGTACTTTAGATACCATATTACTAGGTAGCCAAATAGGAGATGAGAGGAAACATAGTCTTACAAAATTATACCAGCTAATAAATGAAAATGAAGCAAGGGATTGTATTACCATTTTTTGCAACCCCAGTAAATTAATGTATGTGTTTTGAATATCAGCTGTTGTAAATGTTTAAAAAGAGCAAATAACAGACATTGCATGCTTCCTGATGAAAGCCTACAGTTTGGCCAAAGGGATTGATCTTGAATCCAACTGAGTGTCTGGATCCTGCTACAAATTTGCAGGAAAGACAAAGGATAGCGAAACATGGAACTTCACCCTAAGTAGGCAGTCAGCAAAATTCAGACTGTTGACTCTGGAAGGTCAAATGCTCTAAGTTCTTCATAGATAAATTGTAAGAAAAAGAAAGAAATGGCAATAAAAACAAACAAAAAAAACCTTGTGGATTAAAAGAGGTACAAAAGATACTATAAGATTTCCAAACGAGAAAGACTGAACTACAGAGTATCTAATGATATTCACTGAGTGAAAAATCATGAGGAGCTGCTTGTCCTGCACATCGGGACCCCAGTACTCTGGAGGCAGGCTTGTGCTAATGACTGAGACAAATCCCTGGGAGTACTTTTGGAGAGGCTGTCAACATTCCACTTACTAAAATTAACACTGGTTGCAAAACTGTTTGCATTATAATAATTTTCTAAACTATATATTTTGTGTGTGTTTGTGTAACTTTGTTTTACTTTACTTAAAAAGTAATAAAATACAAGAATATCTCATTTGAAATACAATTTATATATCTACCTTAAAGGTACATTATGTAGGCAGAAATATTTTTTAAATGAGTCATGTATAGTGGTCTAATCCACTGCACAGAGCCCATAGTTCTTAAAATAATATGTAAAATATTATAAATATTAAAAACAGTGTATTAGACATTTTTGTTGCCTCATGGCCATTTATTAAGAATACAATAGGTAAGATTTATTGGGAATTCCCCATATGGTAGGAACTATGCCAAATATTTTACATAAATTGTCCTAATAGTCCTCCCTGTAATCTTGAAAAATAGTAATCGTAGTTATACTAAGGACTATTCCAGATAAGGAGACTGAAGTTTAGAAAGGTTTAGTGCTATGCCTGAAGTCTCCTAACCTCAGGTGACACACCTAGAATTTGAACCCTAAAAGTCTGACTTCAGAGTAAGTTTTACCTCCAAAACTGATGTTCAACAATACTGCCTAATAGTTTTTATAAAAGTAAAACACGCTTTTTTTCTTGACTTCTTACTTTCTGTTCATTGCATCATTCTAAACCAAAAAAAAAAATCAATTGTTTATAGCTGACTGAATAAATTATACCAAATTAATGTAAATACTATTTTGTATCACATTAATCAGACAATATATTAAATCAGTATTTGAGAAGAACCACAATCCCATGTACAACGAGTATTTAGGCCTCAAAGTCAAAAAAAAGAAAAAGAAAAGAAGAAACCCCACTCCCAAATTTATAAACCTTGAAAGTCATTTATTTTCTTACAGTCTTCTTCCTCACCAGCTCTTTAAATTTCCCAGCAACTCTCTTAATTGATACTAAATAGACAACCTGATATCAAATAATGGTCAGAAGAACCAATGATCACATTAATCACTAAAAAAATTCAAGTGGTAAAAAATTAATAATAAAACATTGTTTTGTTTTGGTTTCATTGTATACATTGTTTCACTGTTAATATGAATCTTTGACACAGGAGATTTTCATATTTTTGGAATTAAATTTTAATGCATAGGAAAATTAATGTAATTATTTTAAGAAATTAATAGACATGACACTTTTGAGTGGAAGCATATTAAATATTTGTTATATTCAAAACAACACCATTACATCCAACTTACCCTTAGGTGTTCCAAAAACAACTCACATAGACAAAATTATTGAATAAAGAATAACCCCAGAGGCATGAAGACTCCTGAAATACTTTGACTTGTAGTCATCTGAAGATAAATTAACAATATTATTGCAAAAGGTAACTCAAGGACTTAAGAATATCAACACAACGAATCTCTTCAATTAATAAGCATCTGATGTTTTGCCTAGTTATGTTAAAGATGGAAAGAGAAAGAAAAATAAAAGATAGTGAGAAAGAAAAGTCAGTGGTAAGAAAAATTCCATCCCAATATAAGCCATAATTAAAATTGTGAGTCAAGTTGCAATATCAATACAATATATTACTTCAATAAAATAGTACACAAATACTACATTCCAGAACCTCACTTAATTTTAAAGACACTTCAAACTTTTACAGTTAAACTTTGAAATCCACATAAACATCAAATGGTCTTTATTTCGCAGTGAGGTGGTTATAGTTACCTTATAAGTTTGGTATGTTTTTCAAATGTTATTACTAACTTCATTAGAAACAAATTTGCTATCATTTACACTGGGCTGTATACACTAAAGCTGTGTGAATTTTGTTACTGCTGTTGTTTCCAGACTCTGTATTAGTTTAAGAATGTACTTACCTAAAAATATCAACCTACCACTCTGTGACACCTTTTTCTTTGATTCTCCTTTCTTCTTTCCTCCTTTTCTTTTTTCCCTTCTACTAAACAAATAATTATTGACTGCTTGTAATGTACTAAAGCCTAAGTTAAAGAGACACAACATAGGCTTGTGTCGTTGTGTCTAGAAAGAGAAAAAAGCAAATACCCAGGTGACCATCCTAAAATGTAACTTTTACAAAATAGAACTAAGCACTAGACAGCCTAGGAGCATGAGTACTGATCAGGGACATGGAGAAAAACATTTCTTTGAACGTCAGCACCACCAACAGTGAGGGAAACTGCTCCAAAACCAGCAAGTAGAATCCAGTTTGTTTCCGTAAGATTGTCTGCAACCAGACCTGTTTCTTTCCGCCCCTGACTCACTGTTCTCCTGAGCTCGTCTTCCCTGTTTAAAGTACCACTTTAAAAAATGTTGCCCTTAAAGCACTAAGATCAGGAAACTGACAGCTCACAAAGCAGTCTGCTGGCACCAGGGCTCAAAAGAATAGGGCCCTAAAAGCAGAGGCTGTACTTGTTAGCCCAAACACAACTTGTTATAATCCCTGTTCGCCTTCTGTGCTTCTATAATACAGGCCTTCTTCGATTACAAGACACTTTGAAGATCTCACCTTCTCCCATTACTTGTCTTCCACGTAAAATGCCCACAGATGTGAGACTGTTAGAATGTGTGAGAACTGCAGTTGATAATTTATAAACCAATACTTCCTCTGGTTTGAAATTTGTTAGGATTTGATGACCTGAGCGGTCCTACTGCCACAGGAGCAGCCCCTACTGACCACAATGAGTACTGTAAAAGGGACTGAAAACTTGACAGGCCTGAAAGCAACACTCAACACTTCTGTCTCATGACAAATTATTGACTGACATTCAGTAATAAAAGGGGACTGAGATTACACACTCAAGTGGTCAAAGAAATTGTCTTTTTTAATTTAAAAACTAACACATTTAACAATTTGACCTCTTCCAGAACAATAATCACAAAAGGATTGTGGTCTTGGCATCTTGGAGATGTTCAGGTTTTTTGTGTGGTTTTGTTGCTTTATCTTCTCTCACTGCAGTCAAACCAGGTTGTGTAATAATTGAGCAAGAATGGAATGACGCAAATACCTAAAGAGACCTTGTTCTTGCATGGGGGGATATGATAATGTGAAACTGGCAATTTTTGTAGACACATCTACAGATTCAGCATAATATTAATTGGAACACAAATAGGGCTTCTTAATAAATATGATAAGTTGATTCTTAAGGTCATCTGTAAAAGAATACATAAGGTATGTTTTACCTGATATATCAAATGTCAAACACAATACAAAATTACAGTAACCAGAACATTATAGTACTACCAAAGTAAATGTACCAAAAACAAATCCACATATTTTAGGAAATGTACAATTTGATAAAAGGGTCTCATGAATAAATTAGAAGGGGATTATATGTGTAATGTGCAGATAAATGTTCATGAAGTCTACCTTAAGACATATCTAAGAATAAATTACAGCTGAGGCAAGAATCTAAGCAAAATAATCATAAAAACAACACAAGAAAATGTAGGATGACAATTTCGTGATACTAGGAAAAGGTAGACTTCTCAGAAATCAACATAAAAGTTTCAAGCTTCAAAAAAAAGTTTTATCTTCCAAGTATATTTAATATGTGCCTAGTTTATATTCCACCTGTTCAGTTTTGATTTCTGTGTGGCTCTTAGCACATATTTTGCTATTGTGACTGATTGGGCACCTTTTTGTATTCTTTTTTCTACCTTTTCTTTTTCTTTTCAATAGAAAAAAATGAGGCACATAGAAATAAAACTACTTGGTGAACAAGTATGGAGCTATGGAGATATTTTCAGGAGTTCAGGAGCATTAAATGTCTTTTCAAATACGTGGACTTCATGAAACCAGTTCAAAATTCACAGACGCTAGCTGAAACATCTAGGTGTCTGGGGTTTATTTTCAGTACTCTACTTTTCACCCAAAATTTATATCCCGGTCCAGAAAAACAACCACCACAACAACAAAAATAAACACCAAGAAGGAGAACAGACTAAATCCTTTTTCTTCCTGGAGAAAGAAGAGGTGAAAGGTAACCAGTTTCTCTACATGAGAACATGCTTAAAGCTAATGTGAACAGGCGCATTGATGACCACTCTGATCTTGGAAGAAAACAACTTTAAATGCCTAAAACTTCACTGTCAGAACTGGGCAATAATCTGTTGAAGAAGTCACTTGTTGCAATTTAATGTTCCAGTAATTGTTCCATAAAAAGACCCTTGAGCCACTGCATGAAGGAAATGGTCTAGACAGCCACATTCCAAGAATGTGCCCTTGTATGTGTAGCTGATTGAGTTTACACTCTCCTCCTGATTCACAAAAAGGAGCCAGTGTGCCAGTGGGCCAGGGGCCAGGATGTGGGTGGTTAAGTAAGTGCTTTTGGAGGGAGTGGTGTTCTGGCAACCACATCAGCACACCAGCTGATCAACAAATGCAGAAGTTTTGAATGAAATTGGACAAGAAGATAAATTGGACATGCTCTTTCCAATATGCGAAGGGTGGGCATCCACTAAATTTCAAGTTTTCCAGGTTTTCAAATCTCAAGACAATTCTGACTATCAATGTTTCTCTGTGAGCTTCATAGGGGGAAGACTTGTCTATGCCAATTATGCATAGGAAATTTGCAACTATACACACACTACTATATTTTCTAAACTACCTACATGATTTGATTGCACTTACATAACTACCATTACATTCCACTTATTGTCAGATGGGAGGGTAGAAAATGGGGAGAGGAAATAATCTAGATGTTTCTAGTAGATTTGCAATACATTAGAGAAAAAGAGACTCCTGCCAATTTTTTCCTAAATTCATTACAAAAGAACCTTAAATCTCACCTCTTTCTTGAAGAATTTCATTACTTAATGAAAAACATTTGGCAATTTCTCCCACACCCAAATCTGTTCAAATTCATTTCCCATGATTATCTGTTTGTCTTAACACAGTGTATTTAAGGGAATGTATTATTTGCCTATGAGTAATGTGTTTTATATTTAAGATGTTTAATCTCATAATACCCTATTTTTCATATTGAAGCCTAAATTTTAGAGAAGAAAATTATGAAAATGTAGATATAAAAACTTCCCTACAATTCACATTTTTTCTAGCAATAATGCTACTACTATCAGCTTCAGTAATGCAAAGTTCTTTTCTTCATCAAGCTAAAGAAAGGATTAAATTTTTAAAAAGATGATTTGCCAGTTTAAAAAGGAGAAAACCAAACAACCAAGCAGAGCTCGCCTTTCGCAATTATGCCTTTTGTCTTCAGGCCATTGTTTCTCATCCCCTTCTTTTTCACATATTTCTCTCTTCTCTTGTAGTAGACATCACTATTATGCATCATTATCAGCTTCCCCTTTACTTCCAAGAATACAAAAGTTTACAATTCCTGCCTCTGGAAATTAGGTATATGACTAGAGACTATAAAATATGAACATAAGTAATGAAAGAAAGTAAGGGGGAAATGGCCTCTATGGCTAAAATTATCTACAACGTAAACCTTGTCATGATCAGTCTGTAACTTCCCACAGTCATGAGGATATCAGTGTATTTCCCTTACACCTTCAGTTACCTAAGGATAAATCATACGATATATCTGTTAGAATTCAGAGATGCAAAACCACTCGGTATCAGACATATGAAAGATAGATAGATAGATAGATAGATAGATAGATAGATAAGAAAGAGAGAGATATAAAGATATTTATTACAGGGAATCAGAATTAAGCAAAAATGAAA
The DNA here is from genome assembly GCA_004365215.1 of Cuniculus paca. Classification (NCBI taxonomy): domain Eukaryota; kingdom Metazoa; phylum Chordata; class Mammalia; order Rodentia; family Cuniculidae; genus Cuniculus; species Cuniculus paca. The sequence continues at coordinate 12,990 of RJWT010002213.1, forward strand.
GCTGATTAAGCGGTCTTCGAAGGGCTACTGTTTACAGATGATGTAGGATCTTGAAGTCTCCATGCTGGACAGTCATGAAAAAACATGGATGTGAAGTGGAAAGGAACAAGAACAAATCAGAACCACAAGCACAAGCCAGAATCATCCCACAAAACATGTCAAAGCCATGTCAGTTCTTGTTTCCTCTGACCTGGGTGGTAATATGAAGGTAGACAGAATAACAGACCCCAAAAATGCCATGAAACGTATGTTCTACATGTACCAAAGGGTAATTAGAGTTTCAGATGGAATTGAAAACAACTAGGTTGATTTGAAATGTGAGAGTGACATTTTATATAAGTGAATGATAGAAACTCTCAGCTTCATTATATCTAAAAAGGGAGCAGAAATGTATATCATGTGGGTCTGGTTTAAGTAAAAGTCTGACTTTTTAAAATAAAATTGGATATAATCACAGGCAGTAGCCTCAACCATTCATTAATACTATTGTTGTTGGTGGAAATCAACTTTCGGATAGGGCACATATCCTGATATTTCTAGGTGGTCCGATGTAATCACAGGATTCCTTCAAAGTAGCATAGGGAGAGAGAAGAACCGCTGTCAGAGCAATGACCCATGGGAAAACTCCATTAGCCGTTCTTGCCTTTGAAGATAAAAAGAGAGATCATGAGGTGAAAGATGTTAGAAGTGTTTAGAAGCTGGAAAGAACAAAGAAAATGATACACCTCCATAATGCCTCTAAACATAAAGGTATCCCTGCAGACTTTTTGACTGTATCCCAGTGAGACACAGATCAAATAAGTCTAACCTGCAGCACTATAACGTGATAAGCATCCTTGATTGTGATCATTTGTTGTAACAGAAACAGAAACAGTGTTCTTCAGAAACCAGGCCTCCTTCACAGAGCTGCACATCTGTAGCAAACCAAGGAGTTGGAGAAGCTGAAGAAGAAGTTGGAAGATTCAGAATTCAGTACAGGAGTTTCAGGCCCACTTTCACTTCATGACAAGGTAAAACCACAGATTAGCATCATATGCATGAGCTACAAAAGACCTGCTGCTTCTCTGCCACTTCCCAAATCTCCTGAGAATCTCAGGACTCTGAGAAATTTGGTTTACCTAACTCAACTGACACATCATAAAGCCATTACTGATGTCCTCCATGCCATTGACATCACCTCAGATTTTTTTCCCTTCTATTTTTTTTGGAGAAAATTAATATCAAACAGATTGATTTTGAATTTTTTTTTTTGAGACAGGGTTTTGCTATATAGCTCAGTCTGGCCTTGAACACAAAGTCCTCCTTCTTCAACCTCCCAAGTACGGTCATTACAGGAGTAACATTAAAATGTTTAAATATATTCAGTGCATTTTCTTTAGACTATGTGTACAAAATGGCCAAAAACTTCTTCATGACTCTAGTGTACTGTGTGTAAATATAAATATGTACTTTTCATGCAAATTTACTTGTTCATTTACTTTTAAAAGATGAACCTTGACTAAACTAGCAGCAGGTTTCTAATGAGGACTTAGGGAATTCCATACTGAGAATTTTATGAAAATGCCTGGTTTCTTACAAACTGTCATTATTGTATATTTAATTAAATTAATGAAAGATCAAATATTCCTATATTGCAATGTAGAAAGTTAGTAAAATTCTTAAATAGAGGAAATATTTCTAGGTTTTACCACCCTCACATGGATCAGTCATAAGTCTTTCAAAAACGTGGAAAGGAAACTAACTCTTCCTTAACCTGAAAAATAGTATAGCAATATCAAAAGGGCTGGAGAAGTAGTAGCTCAAAAGAAATGAACTCTTTGAATCTTGATTGTTTCACAGTGAGCGATACTGGCCTTAACCAGTACTTTTATGATCCGCAGTCTGAAAAATGCAAATTTTGACTGTAAAATGTATTAAGAATGTAACTTCTTTGCCATATGTGTTATCTAAGAGAAAGAAAAAAATAAAAACCTCTGTGAAAACATTAAAAAAAGTTTGACCACATTAGAAGAGTAAGGTACAAAAGGACAAAAGGATAATGATTTTCCCCACAAACTCCTCTCCTAAACATAAGTGCTCCAAAAGTCCCCTTTACCAGATGATTAACCCAGCTGAGAGAAAACAGCCAACTTGATTTCAAATGTGAGAGTAATTTTTTATTTAAATGAAAGATAGATACAGTCTCAACTTCATTATATCTAAGAGGGTAGCTCAAGTGTTCAGCATATGGGTCTGGTTTGAGTAAAAGTTTGTCTTTTCGGATAAAAATCATATATAATCCCAAGCAGTGGCCTAAACCATTTGCTAATACTAATTGTTGTTGGTTGAAAGCAGAGTACGGGATTGTTAAAGTTTTCCCTGGCAGAAACCTGATCTGTGGAAATGTACTTCACAGGAACTGTGATGAAGTTTGCAGCTGGCAGGAGGGTATGACAATGTGGCCACATAGATCTCCATCTTTCATTTGGCAACAGAATTGAAACTCACATGAAAATGACTCAGAGGGAGAGAGAGGATGGCCCAAAACACAGATCTAGCATTCTTTTCCTCTCTAACCTCACACCAGCCCAATATCTGACAACAAAAACTGAAGCAGGTGTATGTGCCATTTCTGAGAACATATATATTTTTTAAAATTATTACTTAATGATGTGACTGTTTTGAGCTATATTTAATATAAGTACATTGAAGATATAACATTGGCAAGTTAGAAAACCACCAACTAAGGCCAAATGTATAAAATAAATTGATGTTTTAGTTTAAAACACCAGCACCATATCGAAAGGTCTCTTATGAGACATTTCACAGAGAAAACACACAAAAATTATTTACCTGTTATCCCAGGTACCTAAAAATCATTGCTCTTTGAGATTATTATTAACTAATCCATACAGGATCAAAGTAAGTGGATTTTGTTAGTTAAAAGATTAAGTTATAAAAGTAAACCTTGAATATGATTAGACATGACAATATTTGAGAATTCAATAATGCTCTATAAATTACAATATAAATTACCTTGTATTTTAAATTGTTGTGGGACATGTAAAATTGTTGTAAGCTACTATGCCATTCTTCTTAGATTCAGCTTTTGTTCACTATTACAGAGAAATTTCCCCCACCCATCCCCACCATCAACACTGGAAAAAACTGGGCGTTAATTTGTCATTTCAGTTTCATTGGGCACTACTGTGCCTTCTGCCAGACTATGGAAAAAGGTATCTGAACAGTGTTCATTTGAAACAATCAACATTTAATATTATGTAGATATTCTACATGTACTTTACAGACTAAAGAGTGATGCATATCTTTGCTATCCATACAATTATTAAACATTTATTTAATCAATATAAACACCTGTGTATTGTCCTTTCTTGTTTATTAAAATTAGACCTCCCAATACTCTTGTTTTTCAATCAAACTTTCACTATCACCATTTCACAGCCAAGGAAACACAGGCCCAAAAATCCTGAGCAGAAATGGGGCTACATACCATGCCTTCTGATCATATGGTAAAGAGAAGAAAGTCACAATTACGGATCCTGATTTGAAAAAGGTATAGAGTAGTTTGTTCCATAAAAGAGATCTAAAGTAATTTACATTTTTTACTTATATAGAAAGAAGAATCTCTACGGTTTATCAGTCACTTATCAGATATCAGTCAAAGGTATTACAAATTATAACCTTATGAAAATGTCACAGGCTTATAAAATAAACTTGTCCTGATACCTGATTAGAGCTCTTTAGCTCTAAACTTTTAAGAGGAAAAATATTTTGTCTTTTCAGGTTAATGTGTTTTTAACCGCACAATTTAAACAAATTATATTGTGTATGTTTTATCTAGTAACATATTGTTGTTTTTAAGCAATTTTATGAAAATGGATCCTTAATTTATCTTTAAAAATAACTTCTAGGTCGGGCATAGTGGCACCTACCTGCAATTCCAGAACTCGGGAGGCTGAGGCAGGAGGACTGCTGCAAGCTCGAGGCCAGCCTGGACTACAAAGTGAGTTCAAGGTCAATGTGAACTGCATAGTGAAACCATGACAAAAAAAAACTGCATAGTGAAAAGACAAAAAAAACCCTTCCTATTTCTATATAACAGGTAACCCTAAATAACAGACCAGTGGTTTGCAAACTGAGTCACCTGGGAAATTTTTTAGAAGTTGGTGCTTGGCTCCCATTTGTAGAGATTGTGAATTAATTTCTCTGGAGTATGGCTTGTGCATCAGAATCTTTTTACGTTCCCTTGGTAAATCCAATGAGCGGCCACGATTGAGACCCACTCTAATGGCTAGCTGCCTCACAAACTGAGAAATACTCTAAGCAATGACAACTTTATTAGGTAATGCAATGTCTTGGGTTATATCCTTCTAGTCCTATTACCAGGTTTTAGTTGTTGCTATTGTTGTTATTTGATTAGTTCGTCGAGGGTTTTTTGTTTGTTTTTACAACGAGTAAAATGCTTTTTAAATATTGGCTCTATAAACCAACTTAATTCAATCGAAGAATGTCCCCAGACATTCAATAGGATACTTTATATTTTAAATTGTGTTTGAGAAATTTTACTTCTAGAAAAACAACTCATTTTACAAGCAGGGAATATAAGCTGCAACTCTCACTGCCTATGATTAAAACTCCAGTAATCTAAAAAAATTTATGCATCCTGGAAAACACAACACACATGGACACATTTATTTCTGCAAATAAATTGGCATGATTCTTGAATCAATAGATAGTGTTTCTGTGAGTTGACTGGGCTTAGGTACTACAATGAAGTTAGCTCCTTAGTGCCTACATAAGAGTGACCAAGTCCCTTGACATGGTTGACAAAATCCTGTGACTCCTGGCTCCTGCGTACTCCTACCTCCATTCCTAAACAATCTTCTCACTTGCTCATTTTCTTTAGCCCTCCACTCTCAGCTCTTCTTACTCTGAGAGGCCATCTCCTCACAGAGTGCCTGTGTTGTACTAAGCCCACCAGCGTATCATTGCTTATCACATTCTTAGCTCTAGATCTACACTGTAAGCTTCATGAGGAAGGATCCTAAGTCACATGTATCTTTTCACTCCTGACACCTGGAACCTAGCAGATTTTAAAAACTTTTGACCTACGGAAGTGATTAGTGTCCAAAATCCATCTGATAACTGATCTAATGAACCACAACCATGGGTATGACTTGAACATCCAGACTCAAATCCGTTTGTTATATCATTCAAAGAAAGAGAAGAACACAGAAGTGACTATATCTTCAGGTAGTACCAGCATATTAAAATACCGAAATTAATTTTTACTATTACATTTGGCATTTAAGGACTTTTGTAGTAAAAGGATATTAAATGATCATGTGTACCAAGAAGCAGCTACTTAGCACCTTTACCCTTATCCTTGATCAAGGCTGTTAACCGACTGCCTAATAACATCCCAAGATGACATTTTCCAACTTTTGCAGTTAAATGTGCTTGCATGATGCTTACCAATGATCTATGAGAGGAACCCCTTCCAGTTCTGACTCATAGAAATGTGTGATCATTCAGAATCATATGATAGTAATTGTTCTTTTCTCTTCCAGTGGCTTGGTGCCAGCCAATTCAAGAAGACAGGCAGAGTTACAAGAGAAAAGGAAATGGCATTGCTGAAACACCATTAGAAGAAAGCTGCCTGTATGGTTTTACATGAGTGTGAGCTAGGCATCCCTAGTAGTAAGCAACTGAGATGTGGGGAAATGTCAGTTAGTTACAGTGCTAATAAACAACTGGCACTGGTTCCTTTCTCAAAATTATGTCCACACAATATTAATGCAGAAAAACAAATGTTGACACTGCCACTGTTGTCCAAGAGAATCAGTACCTCGGTCCCTTTACCAGTATCCCACTTGGAACTGGCTTCTCGCACAAGGGAACATTCCCCCACCAGGGCCTCGCCTCAGCTCTGACCCTCCAGTGAGCATTTTGAGCATCCATTATGTGTGTACTGTGCTACTTGTCCTTTCATATATCATCTCATCACTAATGCCACAAAACCCCACAAAGCAGGTATCATTACCCTCCATTTACTTGGGAGACACAGAGCACAAGGTTACCAGCTGGCAGGTGGCTGAATCTAAATTCAAACTCACTCTTCTCAATTCAAACTCACTAATGACAGCTCAGCTCAGCAGAGAGCCCTTCTTCTCTGACCTATACTTATCCTATGTCCTTGCTCCCATTTTAGAATTTTCCTTGGAGTGACAGTTTATGGAAAGGGTGATGTGGGAAACTCTCTTCGGTGAAAGCCAAGTCTTTTCACTGAGACCAGAGTGGGTGGAGGAGGTATAACTGGCCTCCGCATTTAAAACTTGGAACACATTTTTTCCATGGAAAAAACTAATATGCAGAGATGGACCATGGTTCATATTGTATGCAAAAGCACTTTGCAAACCATCAAGAAGTATATAGTATGTCTATAAGGAATTACTATTCTACAGTACATTAGCACTATAATTCCAACACACTGTGGATTAAATAGCCTTTTGTGAAGTAGTTTGAGAATTTAACCACTGAGTGTTATATTGTCTCAAAGGAAAAATACATTCCAATAGCCAAACAACTGACTTCCAACAGAGTTTTGGAACCCAGTACATTCATAAACTGCAAACTGCCTGGATTAACAAGAAGAGGACACATCATCACCATCTTCATCAAGTATTATTTATTAAGGATAGTGCATGGGGTGAAGGCTTCAGGGTAAAGAAAAAAAGAAGGAAAGTGTTAATCTTATTTTTTAATGGCTACAATTTCACATCCCTCCTTGTGAATGAACTCAAGCTTTCAAGAAATGGCAGAGCCACAGTTTACTCTGATATACAACTGGACTGCAAAGCCCATGTTCATCGCTTTTCACCAAGCCTTCCTGTCTCCTTCACTGTTTGTCTTAGAGCAAGAACTTGAAATATGACATATGTACTCTCAGTGTCTCCATAATGTCACGGATAATTTCAGGTCAGAAAATTAGTCTCAAACATCTTGCATCCTGGAGTACCTACTGCCATTCCTTGAATAGTAGAAACTTAACATGACATTAATGTGAAAACGTTCCATCAGGCATGACACTGAGAAGGTTAAATTTTAAAAGTCCCCGTATTGTTGCTATATGCAACTAATTCATCAGGCAACAACTATGGAATCATATGTCCACAGACACATTAATACAAAGAATCAGGTATGGGATTCTTACCAATATAATTCTCTAAAGAGATTCTGAACTGAACAGAAACTAGAATAATTGGCTTTTGCTGTTTGCATCTGGCAAAGTTTGAGAAGAATGGGATATTGAATGTCAGCAGATTCTGAAAATATTTTATTTGTTTAGTTATTCAAAGTGAGCCATTTGCCAAGTGTGAAGACACAAGTACAAGACTGAGACACAAACAATGTTTCTTCTCAGCCAGTAATAGTTTCTAATACCAGCTAGAATCCTACCCCAGTTAAGAAATAAATAAATGTGCCTTTTTCTTTCCTTTTAGAATCTCAAAGCTTATAAATCTGGGATCTGTTGTGTATGGAGAAGAGAGTTCCAAAAATGGAGATCCTCCATAAAACTCAAACCCCCTGGCAACTGAGACTTCGGATCATAGAAACAATCAGAGTTCATGTTTATTCCAATCTCAGTGACCCGGGAACAAGATTAAAATTGCTATTAGCTCTGAATGAGCTTCATTGTGATTCAATTTAGGGTTCAGTTCAACCCTGTAATTTACTATGATATTTTTACTGATACCATGAAAATGTACCCTTGATTCTCTATTGTCAGAAAAGCATGTTGTTGAAACACTTAAAATGCCTTGGCACACTTTAAAAGTGCTTTTTACAATGGAGACATGAAATTAATGGTTCATTTCAGTCAACACATCCAGCACAACCCACTTTCTTTCCTCTTTCTTAAAGCCACAGAATAAAACAAAGTAGGTCCAAATGAATCCTCTGAACATGACTCTAATGGTAATAACATCTGGGTAGCAAGGGATGAAAATCAGGGCTGCAATCTCTTCTCATATCGTAATGTACACATGAACAGCATTAAGCTAATTTTTTATCATCAGATTTCACTTTTCAGTGAAGGTTTAATTGCCAACTCTTATCATTTCATTCTACAAGGGAGTTTGGTAGTTTACCTCCTGTTTCTGGCTTCCCCAATCTTTCTCTTGGAAGACTCCATGCTGCTCCTTTCTCTGCCTCCTCTTTCCATGCCCCTGTTCAGAAAGCTTCAGATCCCACAAGAATTCTCACCACTCCGCCAGCAGCAGTTTTTTTGAACCCTGTATTATCCCAACCATGCAACAGTTTCTAGCCATCAAGCACATAATCTCAGTTGTACATTAGCCTGGAAATGCCCCCACTTTTGGTTATCTTATCCACAACATGTGCAAATATTACCTCATTCATCCTTGTGCCAGTTCCAGAGATTAACCCCAAAACTGTCATGATAAATGCACAATTTAAAAAATAGTCAGTTTCCTCAAACTTTATTTTGTCAGTCTTGCTTTAAATTTCATCCCCTGTTATGACATGGCTACTAGAACTTGTCATCTTTTATAGTTTGTCATTTCCAAACATTGGAGCCAAATATGATGTCATAAGTTCTGGTAGCACAGCTCTTATCTAAAGGAAAAAGCTTGCCTAGGGCTTTTAATAATGTTTTTATTTGTTATAATAACACAGAGAGCACAAGTTGGAAAACATATTTTTAAGGGAAACCAATGATACTGATTTTAACCTTTAACCATGAATAGGATTTTTTAAATATTTCAAAAAAAGATGAATTCTATTCCTCAGATTAGGCATTGATTAGCAAAGATTTTGTTCATCAGCCTTCAATACTCACCAAATCTTTTAACCAAGCCACAATTTTGTCACTTTGACATAAGAATTGTGTGAGTATTGTGGAAAGTACTTCCAAAAAGTTGGAAATTTTGTTCCTAACCAAAATAATTTAAATTCTTAATCTTTTTTAAGGGAAAATGTAAAATAGCATTAAGAGTCTCCCCATTTATAATGATCACCATTTGCCTCATATTTAAATGCTTAAATGGAAGATTGTGGAAAATGTAAGAGATCATGGAAAATGTAAGAGATTTGAAAACAGAGTACCAGGGCATGGACCTAGTTAAAATATTGGGAAGATCTCTTATTTTTCTTTACTTATTAGAGATAATAAGTCCTAACTCAAAGTGCATGGGGACCATCAAGCAAAGAATTCATGTGAAAATGCTTACAATTCCTAAAGAGCTATCCCAATATATATTACCTTCTCTGCCAATTTTTAATCCCCACTTAAACGTTAAACTTACTATAGTTGGTGCTAAACTCCATGTGTACTTTGTGTATCCTTCTCTCTCAGCACTGGCCACACTGCACAATAATTACATCTGTGTAAGTCCCTCTCCCACGGTCTGCAACCTTCTTCAATTCAATGCATCTTTATATCTCCATAGGCTAGGGCAGTCCTGGTATGCATACTTTTTGAATGATCTACCTGCTAAATGAATACTTACCCCCAATTAATTCATTTCCCATTTTCCTTTTTTTAATAAAAACCCAAGGCTCTTGTCTTCACCTCATTCCTAAACTGTCCACCCAAAATAATGTTAATTTTTGTTGCCTCCTAAACTTTCCTCTGCTTTTATTTTCCCACGGAACTTCTCCTTAGTCACAATGAGAAAATCAGCAGTGTAACTAAAGGAGTAACCACAATTAAGAAATTTATCTCATCTTAGTAATTAATCTTTAAGATTCATAAAATTTTGAATAGAAATCCATAATATATCTGAATTTGCTTAATAAAAATAATGCTCTCCTAAATATTTGATTAAAATTGGTGCTCTGTGAAAATAGGCCAGATTGTCCTGGGCATTCAAAGACCTAATAGTTTTCGAAGAGAGGTCAGGGATTCCTGAGAATCAGCCATGCTGGGACTGGGAGGAGCCCACCAAGAAGTCAAATAGCCAGCCTTTCTGGTAAGCCACATAAGACATGTGGGGCTCAGGACGAGAGAAGTCAGACATCACCTCCCATGAGCCTAGTGTAGTGCGAGCTGAGAATTAAACACCCCCACCCGCACTCCCGTAACAGCCGGTTCAGAGGAAAGGCTGAGTTGATAGCAACTGAGGTACAAAAAGCAACTGAATGCTTGTATTGTTTGGTTGATTTTGCAGGCCTGAGGCTGGTGGTCTGAGCCTCTGTTGGGATGTTGACGGTATGCAGTATAGCAAATATGAGGGATTTCCTTGTACGTGAGGTCCATTGGATTTGAGGTCCAATATTGTTTTCAGTTGTGTTTTGTTCCGATTAATTGTTTTTGCTTTATTCAATGTTCTGTTTTAATTGATTTTATTCTGTTTTGTTTTGGTTTGATTTTGCTATATCTGATAGAGTGGACTACTATTGTGAAGATAACAGGATATACTATGGTGGTCACTGTGGTTTTCCTATTATCCTGCTTTGAAGTTCTGTTCAAATTTCACTGCTTTGTTTTGATTGGCTTTATTCTGTTTTGTTCTGTTGAGTTTTATTATCTTTAAAATAAAAAAATTTTAAAAGGATCTAATAGTTATCAATAATTGGCTGAACAAAGACATAGAAACAATCTATACTGAAGGTTTTGTTAATATGTTAAAAAAAATGTGAGGAGGAAATCTGACCTCATAAATAAAACCAATTTGACTTCATATCACCACCAAATAAGTGAACTAAAAGGTCCAGAGAGAGCATTGGCATTATGTCTGGATATTGAAGGATATGATATACTGTATTTTAGGGAAAGCTATATTTAAATCACCTAGTGAGGTGTTTAACACAAGGTCTGATTGATCCATCACTAGGCCTCATAACAGTGTTTTAAAAAAATTCCAGTGTCCTTCTAATTGTGCAGTTAGCACTGAGATTTTTCTGGATCATCCTCAAGATTGAGAATACAGGAGGAGGCATAACTGGAAAACTTGGAACTGAGGAAGAACGTTCTGGAAGTTAAACTCCAAAAATAGACCTAACTTCACTGTCAGAATTCAGGTGTCTAACTCCACAAGATAGAACAGCTTTCAGACCTACTTCACTGTGTCCCAAATATGGTTATCGATATAGCCAAGACAAGATATTTCTGTTAAAATGAGGTACTTATCTTCAATGAAAGCAAAGGAAAGAGAATTGCTATTGATCACTATTGACAGAACAAAGATAGCACTGCTCAAGACAGCAACTCTTCCCTACACATATACGCTCTCGTGGAGGAGCCATAACCCTTGGGTAAGGCAGTATTAAAACATATCAGTCTTGGATTTAAAATGACCCCTGGCAAAATTCTAGCTCTGTAACTTGTTAGCAGTACAATCTTACATAACTCACTTAACTATTCTGATCTTCATAGCCTCATCTGTGAAATAGTTTTACCACTTATTAGTGTCAACCATGTAAATTAGCACAGTGCCTGGCATATAGTAAGAGCCCAGTGCTGAAAGATATTATAAGTATTATTAGTTACTATAGCTGTTGATGGCATAGTCACTGTAATTATTCAATTTACACTCCTTCTTTTGTTTTCATACTCACCAAACAACTGTCTAATTATAATTTTGCTTCCCATAAATATGAAAAAGGATGTAATTATTAACGACCAGAAGTGGCTGATCTATAAAATAGTCCTGTCTCATCATAAATTAATAATTTGGCATTATTGTTCTTAATCAGTCTTTTGTGAATAAGATTAGTGTTATTACTGAAATAAAATTAGTATACATATTTAATACTGAATGTTTTTCCCTAGTGTTGAAAACTAGCCCCTGGATTGTAGAGATCCCACCAGAGACATTTTACAGTCCAATACCACCGGGCCTATCCCAGGCAGTAACCCTTCTCTTTCCTATCGCCTACTTCTACAAACTGCAATACAGGGACTGCAAACTTTGTTCCATTGTTTTGGTTTTTTACAAACTAGGTGATCACAATAAAATTAACATAGCAAATTAAGATTTGGGAGGTCTGAGTAAATATGAAAGTATAAACTCCAAAGCAGTGTTAGGCGTTATTTATTCAAGATATTGAATTATTGAGTGTCTACTAGACATCAGACATTGTGATAGGCCTTAAGCACTACATAAAACTAAGCCTTCACCTCACTCTGATGGGAAGAAACAAATAAAAAAAACTAAATATTCTTGTAATGTGGTTTAAGTACTATGAAGAAAAATAAACTACATTAAGGGGGAGTTCAGACTGATGGAGTGGGAAGACCAAGTGATATGATTTGATTATTTGATCTGAAGCAAGTGAAATAAAGACCCAAGCAGACAGACATAGGAGTAAAAGAAACAACATGTACAAAGTACTTGGAGAAGGGAACAGGGTAGGGTTTAACATATAAACACTGGTCTCTTTTAGGAAGACACTAAAAACAAGATATCAGTCTGAGCATTTTATGACCATGGGGCCCTGTAAACAAGTCAAGAAAAGACTGAAACAATGATAAGAGGACTCCAGGCTGGGAACGTGACTGATAAACTCAAGTACTGCAACTTGGAAAACTCCCATGATTGGAGAAGAGATGGCACACAAAGCGAAACAATAATGTCTTAATCTCCTTCCCCTTTTTCCCAATCATTGCACTGCAATGCAATGGTCTCTGTCACAGAGACCATTGGATGCTCATTTTAGGGAGGTAAATATTGGATTATCAGGAGAACAGTGCCAGTAGGAAGAAATGATAGGCACCAAAGGAAGAAAATGTCAATTGACTGTCACAAAGAGAAAAGAGAATTCTTAACTAATGGGCTTCAGGAGGGTGTTCATTTATACACACACAAACTGCAGACTGTCTGAATTATATTTGTGGAGTTTGAGTGTGATTTTTTTTTCAGGAATGCAGAATTTTTACGCCCTTTGATTCTATTTGGTGTAGTTTTATCTGTACCCTTATGAGCACAATCAGTGTTTTTTGCCTCAGGTAGATAATACCTTGTGGAATTTTATCTAATTTTGACAACTTCATGAGATGTATCAGGCTATCTTTCATTGTTATAACATAACAATGCTATAACATTTGATGCTAGATAACTTATAAAGGAGAGAGGTTTATTTAGTTCACAGTTTGGGAGGCTGAAAGTTCAAATAGCATGGCATGGCGTTGGCTCTGGTGAGAGTCTTATGACAAAATGGTGTCATGGTAGGAACACATGTAAGAGATAACATAGCGAGAAAGGAAGTCAAACACTGGATAAGGGTCTGTCTTGCTCTTTTATAACAACCCTCACTCAAGAGCTAACCAGAGTCCCATGAGAACTACATAAATCCCTTCTGAAGGCAGAACTCCAATGACCTAATTAACTCCCATTAACTCTCACCTTTCCAAGTCTCACCACTTCTTACCAACACACTAGGAAACAAGTTTCTAGGAACCTTTGGAAATTACACTATATCTGAACCACGATAGTAGTTTTTTATGAATGATGCATGAATCATTCGAAATAGTTTTCCTCCAAAATATCATTGAATATGTTTCATTTCTGCATAACAAATGAATAAAGGATTGTATGCATTCTATATATTATCCATTATTCTCTGAACTTTGTGAAGTTAACCGTTGCCTATAGAAAGGAAGTGGACATCTTCTCCTTGATATGCAATACTCTCTGCACACAAAATAGAATTTTTTTTTTTGGTACTAGGCATCAAACTCATAACCTCATGTTTTCCAGGCCAGCAAAAATAACATTATTGATGAAGAAGACTTCTTTTAAGAAATGAAGCTCATATACAGATTTCTTTTATTGCCATATTGTTTTCTATCTAATAGGTAGAAATGCTTCTAACTGAGAAGAAAATGAAACTTCTATGTATCTCTCAGACATCTCTGTTTCGGGGCATCACAGACTCTGAAGTTGGTTTCTTCCACAATTAACAAACACAAAAGTTTGCATTCAGTTTTAGGGGTTGATGAAATTCCTGAAATTCATCTATGTGTTACAGACTCAAGATCAAGTACTTCTGCTTTAAAAGATTTCAGAGTTATCCATGGCAGGTTCATAACTCTCTGACGCTATGGAACAGATTCACATCCCCTAACTTATGACTATTTGCTAGATTCCAATTGTAGACAAAATTACATTAATCTCTACCTTGTAAGAGAGAAAAGGCTGGGCAGTCAATAATTGAGATAGTTTTTCCTAAGAAAGACAATCAGGGGCACAAACTCTACAGTGTCCATGAATTTGGAAAATGATACAGACTTGCAGGATCCATTTTGGAAAAATGTATATTTGATTCACAAAAAAAATGAATATTATTTCTCAGTGTATTTTGTTCTATTTAATCATTGTAAACCCCCAAGTTGATAGAAAGTTTCAGAATATAAAAATATTATATCTACATAGGTGATAGATTTTGTTTCTAAAGACTAGAATATCAAGAGGGTGAAATATGTCTTTTTGTCTTTAACCGACTGCCACAAAAGCAGTAGGCTGCTTTTTTCATGAGTCCTTGTTTGTTACTTCTAATATGTAGCTAGATCTGAAGGGATACAGTTAAAACTAGAGAAGAGAATATTTCTGACATTATAGATTTTTACTTCCTGCAAAGCATTTTGTTCTCATACACTCTCGTGACCTTATGGAAATGAGAACCATGAAAACATTTCTGGCTTGAGGGTTAATCTATAGTTCACTTTCTCCAATGTGATCCACCAAACACCAGATGGGATTCTAAAATGAACTAGGTTCCAACTACAAAGCACCCTTGTAGCCTGAGGCAGGAGAAGGCATTACAAATATGTGTGCTATGTGGAAGTCCCAGTGGGATTCCATTAAAAAGACTGTCATGAATAGCATGTCCACTCTGGGAAGTAAACCACTCTGAGATTCTCAATTCACTCTGAGCACTGACCTTGCAGCATGAGCAAGAAGGACAATTTGAACCATCTGTACAGGATACAGTTCAGGGAAGGCTGCAATGCTCTTGCCACATGACTTTATGGTCATAGCCCCAGATCCTTCTTAGCTTCAAGATCATAGGCTGTGCTCTCTATAGGTGCTGACTTAGCCTTCTACATAATGTGATGAGTAAACATGAGCTTTAGCATCACTTAGACCTGGATTGAATTCTTGCTTTACTATCTTCCAGCTACTTGAATTTAGGTAGGTTACTGAATCTCTAAGCTTCAGTCTACTCATTTGTAAAACAGAGATAATTATGCCTAACCTTGTAGGATATTACAAGTACTGAGTGAGAAAGCAGTATGAGGATGCAATGCAGTGCAAAGTTTAAGAGCTCTACATTCTGTCAACTTCAGATTCCTCATCTATAAAATAAGAATAACAAAGTGTTTCATAATTCTTATGAAGACTCAACGAGTTAATATATGTACAAGACTTTAACCAGTTTGGTACAAGTTAAATGCTTAATAAATGTTCATATTGCTAGATAATGCACATAAGATATTTACGAGAATGGAGTGATACAGGGCTCAAAACTGTAATATTATTACTCTTTTCTTTTATTTCTGAACCCAAACTTTTTTCTATTGTTCTACAAGTAAATTAAGAATGCTTAGCATCCTCAAAACTATTTCCTTCCAAATGCCCTAAAGTTTTTCACACCATATCTAGATGACTCCACCAAGTGCAGTACATGTCAGTTCTCCATATAAAGCATCAGCTAAATGAGAGAATATCCAACTGGGATCAAAAATATATAGTAGAAAATTTTGGCAATGTCTACCAAAACATGTCCTGGTATTTCTTGAAAATCTCAACAAGAAGAGAAGTTTTTAGTCACCAATGAAAGATGTGTATAGTACTAGGCTCAAAATAGCAATTTTCATCCTGCAGCCAGGATAGTTTAAAGAGAAGAAAGCCCAATTGTACACACTACCATGAAAATGATTCCAGGTGCAATGAGCTCTCAAGATTTATATTACTCAACTCTTAATTTATTTCCTTTAATCCACATGATTTTTCCCAGCTTCTCAATTGCCAGCCACATGTTTTGCAATAATGACTGGGGTAGCACCAAACTTTGAAATTAGATGTTTTGAGTGTATTTCCTCAGTGTCCAACAGGAAAAAAAATGTTTTTAACAATCATTTCTCTTGTGATATTTTCAGAAAGGAAAAAGTATCTAATGCCAAATCTTGGTCTTCTGCCTAAGACTGTCCAGTACACACAACATTACTAGAAAGCAGGTTTTTCCAGCTCTGATGTTAAGTTCCCTCCCTGTATTTCAAAGCTGCTCTGGGATTCCAAAGCTGCTCTCTCAGATGCACAGTACAAGAAGCACAGGATAGAGGCAGCTAATTAAAACAAAAATCCATTGCAACTCAGTACAGATACGGTTTTTGAAACACGTGATAATATAGGAATAATGTCTAATGGATAATATGATGTTATGTTGTCTTTATTGCAAATGAAAAATGATATGAATCTGTGCAGATAAGCTTAGGAAAAAGAAGACAAATCTCAGTGAACAAAAGCTCAAACTTGGTGACTAAAAATCAACCTTTTTACAGGCAGAAATAAGCTTTTATCTATCAAAATTTTTGTTAAGGAGCTTGCTTGCTTACAATTCCTCACATGCAAAAATGACTTCTTACAACTAATTCAGGAAATATAACTATACACACAGAACAATGCCTATAACGGTTTTTTAAAATTATATCTATAGAAAGCAAACTGTGTGAAAGCACCACCAAACAGGCACTATTGATGCTTTCCCTTAAGATGTCTGAGTAAGATTTATTAGAATGGAAAGGTAATTTGTGAAATTTTTGCATGAAAAACAATCATATGAATTTTCCTTTTAATATTAAATATGAATTTATAATTCCCTCCTTTAAAAATAAAAAAGTATTTATTCTACATTATCTGTTAGCACAGAAAACTGCAGAATAAACCATTTTGTTTCCTTCTCTTTGATAACTCAGAGGCTTTTGTGTGTATAAGCAGCAGTCATTTCTCATTGTGCATCTGTGATGGTAACTTATTTTTTAAAACAGAACATCCACCTTAGTAATTTTTCACACTGTGTATGTGTGCTGTCTGCATCAACATCAGACAAAGCAAACACGCCTTATGAGCACAGGTTAAAAGATCATTAAATCATTTCATGAGCAACATGCATTGAAACTCTCCTTTATGTATATTATTGCCTTGGTGTTGTCTTTATCTTTGCTACAGCTTAACTTCTTTTTCTCTTCCTTTCTGTTTAATATGAGTGCCAGCGTTTTGATGTCATATGTTTTGCCTTATTCAGCCATTTGGAGTACAGGTGTGCCACTGTGTTTCTGATGGAGTGTTGCTATTCCAGAGTGCCCCATCCAAAACGCAACCCCACACGTGTAATCCAAACCCAAGGATGAGTCAACCACGCGTTTGTTCTGCTGCTTACAAGAACTCCTTACTACCTCTACAGAATGCAGAATTAGTAACATACACAATAGTTAAAGAATAATGGTGAACTTTAAAAGACCTCAGTTTTCCTCTGGGAATTTTCAAGGAGAGTTTTTCTGTGTGGCTCCTACTAGAGTTACAATCAATGTTGTCAGATTGCAGAAGTCTTTCCTTAGCAAACCATCTTAGAAACTGCCTTAGTTTTCTTTAGAAACCACCCTGCATGTGCTTCATACCACTTCCAAAATGGAAACATTCTACAACACAGTTAAATGATTTTCTAAGTCAGAACAGAAAGCTTGAGGGAATTTCTTGCAATAAACATACTCCTCTAAATTCTGGTCAAGATTTTATTGAGCTAGACAAACACAAACAAAATTCATATTTCTTTGAAAATGTTTCTGTTTCTTAACACATTAAGGAAATGACCACTTTCAAAAAACTTCCAACAACAAGAACAGCCTGGGTTGGGGGTTTAGTCTGGGTGTTATTTTCAAGGCACATTGTGGAGAGTGCTCTGTTGGAAACTTGCCTCTGCCAGTGCTTATTTCTGGAACTGGTGCAGTTAAGAGATGATTAGCAAAACTACGATGTTGAAAGAATGGGAATAAATGGAAGGACAGGTGTCATATTCTTTTGTGCTCCCCCATAGCACTTGCACAGCCTTCTCCATGGTGGCGAATTTGGCACTATGTGGGTGGCTGCCTGACGTCAAATGCTGAGCTGTCTGGCTCCCAGGGCACTGACAGCCTGTCTCCTCCACTTCAGAACTCTCCAATGATGAGTCTCTGACCTTTTAAACAAAAAAACCTGAACACCATATGGGGATTTTAAAAGTGCTATCTAATGATACAAGGACTTTATGAAGCACATTCAAATGTCACTCTGCTGCATGGCTTAGTTTGTTCTATTGTTTCAGTTGTGAGAAATCACCTTCCAGTCTGTATCCTTTAATAAAAGAATAGATGTCTAGAGCAGGGGAAGATATAAACCATCTAATCCAAACTTCTTAGAAAATGGAAAAGTTAATATGTATAAAAATACTTTATAAATTGAAAAATTTTCCCAAGAAGTAAAGTATTTTATTTTGAAGATAAGGAAACCTATGTCTAGAAGGTTAAGATTTTTCTATTATATTTTGGATTACAACTGCAAAATCAATTTAAACACTTTTATGAAAAGTTATAATTATGGAGTTAATATAGGTACATATATATGTATATATAGGGTTTAGAATAAGTTACTGAGCTCTATGATTTCTATTTTAAATATGTACATATATTGAATTAGGAATTCTGAATTTAATGTAATAGTTAATCTTACCAGCAATGCAAGATAATATTTCAAAGAGTTTGTCAACTACAGAAACATTTCTGCATAGGAGTTTCTGCAGCCAATATTACATATTTCACAAGACAGACACATTTTCTTATTTTATTGATTAAAAAGGTAAAATAGAATTTCATAACAAAATAATAGAGGAATAGCAACAGTTAATGCATGGCATATTGTCATCTCCAAAGTAGTTACTCAGTGTACAAGGTATGGGCATAAAAATTCTCCAATCGATATTAGCATGAACCTTCCTTTTCAGAGAGACAGTAATAGTACAGTTACTTGCATTTTTCTCCCTTTTTCCTTCCTTCCTTTCCCCTTTCCCCCCTTCTAGTTCCTTTTTCCTTTTAAACAATTACTTCCCATTCCACAATATCTATTATACATTCTAGAACTTTACTCTTTCAATTTCTCACAACAGGGAGACAACACAGTGTTTGCACATGCAAGTCTGATTTATTTCACTTATGAGTATGGTCTCAAGTTACATCTATTTACCTATAAAAGTCTCAAGTTTACCTTTCTTTATGGCTGATTAGTACTCCATTGTATAAAAATACCATATCTTTTTTATCCATTCCTCAGTTGATGGATATTTGGATATTTCCAAATATCCAAATGGATATTTGATAGTTGATGGATATTTGGATAGCTAAATCATGGATATTTCCATGATTTAGCTATCACGAACTATGATGCTATAAACATGGGAGACACATTTTGTATTGGTGTTTTCTTCAGTTTAAAATGAGAGTATAATATAAAATTTGTAATATTTTAGTGCCCAAAGTCTCCCAAAACTTTTGTCTAGAAGTATCCACAATCAGAAGGCAGTATAGTGGAACTATGCAATTTCCATGTTCAAATTCAAGGATCCCTAGATTGACAGAGCCACAGTGGTACTGAAAAGCAAGTGCCAGGTCCCCTTCCCACATGGCACACAGATAAGCACAGGACAGAGACAGCACTGCTAAGCTAGGTTGGTCTTAGACCAGGTGCTTGATGCTGCATGGCCTTTGGGCCTATTACTGGTGCTCTTGGGTTTGTAGAAGTAAAAGGGATGCCCCACAGCACCCTCAATGGACCTGGAACTGTACACAAAGACAAGAAACAGCTCTGGAACAATTATGGCTAACAAATGAAGTCTGGTAGTTACAGAACTTTCTGGTATGTGGGCTGAGCCCATCATTCTCCCTCACCCTTCTTCCTATATACCCAAAATGTATCCTAGCCCTCCCTACAGACTGTAGGATTCCTTAGTTCAAGCACATTTCAGTCCCTCCATTAAAGTTTCCTTACATGTCCACCACCGCTACTCATGACACAGTAAAGAATCAGAGTGTGGATAAGTGAAGAGAGAAGCTGAAAACCTCAGAGAGAAAACAGAAATTTTAGCTGGGTTGACTCTGCCTAAGAAACATATTAAATGCCTTATGATTTTCCTCTTTGTAGCTTCTCCAAAATTTTAACCAGGGACATGGGAAATGAAATAGGTAAGACTTTGGAGTGATTTTCAAGTTATCCAATGAATGTTAAATGTAAAACAATCCTTACATTTTAAATAGTGAAGTTGAAATACAGGACACTTCAGTGTCTTGCAAAGCACTGAAGATTCCAGATGTCTAGTTCTTATATTTCAGTACCAGGTCCTCTTTTTATTTGTTTTCCTTTACAATGTGGTGAGGCTGGACATGCATACTGTCGCTTATTTGAACACTGTCAAAAGCTTTTGATGATAACTGTCAGCAAATCAGCCACTCCCACCTTCTAGGTTAGAGTTTGCTCAGTATTTGCTAGGCTAAAATCTGACAGTGATCCTAAAACTCAAGTGGCAGAACTGATACTGACTTTGTTTCTTAACCCTGCCTGGGGGCGAACATCTACCCACATGTTTATGCCCTTGATTCTCTTACATTTTAATATCCAAAGAAAAAGATTGTACTTAAGTTAGTCCAGTACCATACTGGGAAATGTAAACAAATATCTATTTTCCTAAGTAACAGTGTGTCCTGATTTCCCTTCTAAGCTCAAAAGAGGGATGGAAACTGGTTAGTGCAGAGCACAAACACTACTACAGAGCGAATATCTCTCTCAGTGTGGTGCTCAGGATAAACATACATTCACATACTGTTTATTATACTTCAGAAATCATAAAAAAGTTTAGTGTGGGGAAAATTTTTTTAGCTGTACTTAGAAAGTGACCTGAGATGTGGGAAAGTTGTCTATTGCTTATGTTTTCTTTTTTCACCCACTTTTGAATTCTTTGAGGCTCTATTTCCCCTGAGTTAAGCAAAGATTGCCACCCACCTTGGCTCTTCCTGCCTCTGCCCCAACAGAACCTCTTTGTTGTTTTATCTAATCAGATTCAGAGGCCTTGCTATGGTTGGCCCGCTTGGACTTTTCAAGGAGGTTATATTTCTTATTTCCCAGGCTTCAGAAGAACTAAAAATAACTGGGCGAAAATCTGAAAGGCAAAGCTGCTCTATCTGCCAGCATTATAAAAGAGATAGGATCAGGCTTAACCAAAAAAATGTATATCTCTGTTCTTCTATAACAGCTAAAACTAACTTGTACCTGATACTAGTTTGGTAGCTAGAACCTCTTATTATTTCTTGTCCATATTTAATGCATTCATTTTTGTTATTTCTATCCATTAAAATATCCATATCAACAGCTATGCTTGCAAACCATCTCAAAAATGAAACTGCCCTTAAGTCCTTGGCCCTCGGTCTTTGTGCATCTATTATTTTTTAAAAATGAGTAAATTTTAAATGGCACCAAAGGAACATGTTCTATTCAAATGGCCACTATTGCCGCATATATACTTAAAATTGCTTCATGCATTTTAGCCACATGCTAATTCTTCTACTATTCAACATGGAATCTCATCCAGAAACTTAAACAGCATATGTCCCTAACATTAATTGTGAAGGATTTTCTAATCAAGACAATCTTCTTTCCATGAGGCACTGCCGATAGAAACACCCATTTCTATGTTTTCTGAAGATGGATTATGCCCATGAAACATGGGTGAGGAAACATCTGTCATACATGAAAGATAAAATATATCTGGCTTTGCTTTTTCATGTCTTGTTTTTTAAAGCCATAAAAAATTAAGAGACTGCATTAGGGGAAAAAGTTCAAAAAAGGAGTTTGTATCATTAACTTTTCTGGGGCATTAGAGGAGATATAGAATTTCGGTTCTGAACTTACAAATATATGAAACTAGAGATTACGAAAATAAATATTTAGCCATATTCCTAGTTGTCTTTTTGTAAAGTTAACAGTTTCATAATGAATTGAAAGCAAACAAACATTGGTGAATTAAGAACTTTGTTCAAACAGCTTTCTTTGCATGTTCACAGTGATAATCCTGTCTTACAAAACTAAGCAATAAAAAAAAGATTAAAGACTCTCTAGGATAGTACTAAAAAGTCCCATTATTATTGGAAAGGACTTGCATTTGATGTGCAAATTTTAATGTCATTTTAAATATGAATGTAACAAGAAAGAAAGGAAGAAAGAAAGAAAGAAGAGAAGAAAGAAGGAATACAATCATCCAGTTTACTAAAGTGTTTCCCATATATGAGCTAAGTTTCAATCAATAGATCAGAGTAATAAAACTGACTTTAGTGGAGGGTGAGATGAGTATAAGACTCTCAGTCATATCCAGGAATAGGAAAGGCATCATTTCCAATGTATTTTGAGCTTCCCATACTGAAGGGCAGAATCACTGATGAAGAATCTATGTTCATTTTTTCAATTCTGACCAATTTTAAGTTCCATTAGAAACCAAGTGAAGTATGATCTCTGACTAGTCATAGCTCTCCAGGGCCTATAAATTCCTGATGCACAATAGGTACTCATAAAATATATGTTGAATAAATGAATGAAAGAATGAATCTATGAGCAACCTGAGTAGACATGGCCTTATACCCTGTAAAATTTTAAGAGAGAAATTGGACAAATATGCACAACTGTTTGTTAGCATTGTCCATATTTTAATTTCTCTTTTTTCAGTACCAGGCATTGAACTCACAACCTCATGCTTGCCAGGCAGGCGCTTAGGCCACTAAGCCAAATCCCCGACCCTTGTCTTTTTGAGACAGGGTCTCACTATGCCATTCAGTCTGGCCTTGAGCTCACTTTGTAGCCCAGGCTGGCCTTGAACTCACAACGATCCTCCTGTCTCAGCCTCCCAAGTTCTGGGATTACAGGTGTGAGCCACCATGCCCGGCTCATCTTTTAATTTCTTTCTCAACTCAAAAATATTTTTCCAATCTAAATCTTTGTAAACAATTAAATCAAAAAATTAAGCCATCATTTGAAAAACTGAAGCCTTGTGTTCAGAATTAGTTATTTGAGGCAAGTTTCTGGAGTAAAAGGGATAAAAAATGAATAGATTAGCAGAGAGCATGAAATCTTGTGGAACTTTCTGTGTGTGATATAAAGTGACATAAAGAGAAGAATACATGGTATTAAAGCTCACAAGCAACTGACAAAATTTTAAAAATGAAAATAGTCAAATGTCCATTATTTTGCCTGGGTTAGTGGTTTATTGTCATTCCAAAAGCTTGTTTTGCTAAAAAAAAAAAATGCCTTTAAAGCATAAAAATTTTCTCCAGCCATGCTAAGTGTTTTGGAACAAAAAGGACAAACACTTTTGCAAACTATTTCCATGTGTCCTCCCTTGTTCACACATTATTAATTAGGAATAGTTTGAAAATATTTTATACATCTCAAATTGTTTTAAAGTGGGATCTTTTCACACACAAAATTTTAAAAATACTATTTCCATTATAAAGAGAAGACATAGTTCCCCAAACATATTAAATGATTTCATATATTCAAAATCTCTCTTCTGTATATATGTATATATCTCATCTATAAAACATATGTGCATACACAGATTTGATTTTGTATATAAAGGACAAAGAGGACAAAGTATAAAAAGCATACACTAAGTAGAGTAGACCCATTTTTTAAATTTTCCAAGCACATACTAGTGTCAAGTACATTAGTAATACTATCTTATATTTTAATAATCCCAACAAATATAGTTTTCTCAATTACATATACATTAATCCTCAGTAGGTGAAGTAATTTAAAACTCAAGCTACGCAGCTATGTAACATAAATAGGATTTTGACCATGTTCTGGTGAAAATCATTGTTTGCAAAATAAGTTGATGGTTTTTAAATTGTGTTCCATGTTTAGCAGAACATTTTTGACTGGATACTAAATTATGGTTTAGATATCACCTGTGTGATAATTAACCTTGATTGTCAACTTGAGTAGCTTGAGAGATGGGTAAAGCACACTTTTGGTTGTGTCATGGAGGCATGACTTTGGCAACTGTATCTGGTTCCTGGCCCTTTCCTCATATGATCTTCCCAGCTCTCTGATTCCCAGATGTCATTAGCTAAGCAACTTTTCTGTACTACACACTTTCATCACAATATTTTTGCCATTGAGACAGCAAACAATGAACTAAAACGTCTGAAACTGTAAGCCAAAACAAACCTCACTTCTTTTAAATTCCAGGATTCAGGTGTTTTGTCTTAGCAATGGGAAAGCTTACCAATACAACCTGCATCCACCACCCTCCAACACACCATATGCATATATACACAAATGTACTTTAAAAATAGGACTTCATGACTCCATTTATTTACTTTTGTTTTGTATCAGGGTGAGAGAAAGTATAAGAAAGTATAAATAGAGGTGAATGTATGCTATCATTCCCCTCAGGATCAGCATACTAGATTTGTTTAAACGGCAATGGCCGTAATCAGAATGTAGATAGTCAAATGTGCTTTGGCTGTGGAGAAAAGCTGTTAGAGCATGAGTTACCAATGTTGGGCACCGAACACGGTTGTGGCACCCCAGGTTAGGGAGAGTATACTGAGCACCGTTACCAAGGACATTGATGTTTCATGATGGACAGTAGTGGCTATATACTTGCTCGCCATGGCTTTACAGGGATCAGAGAATCAGAGGAAGATCAAGGTAGTTCCACTGATGAGCAAAAGTGAGGAACTGGGGAACATTTAGGAAGAAAGCTATGTGGGATCTACTGGGAAGATAGATATATATTATATCTGGGGCATTAGATTCTCAGGAAATGTTTCAGGCACTATCTGGGGAACAGGCAAGGCTCAGCAAGAACACTCTGGGTCTCCACATCAGTTTCTTTTTTCAACATTTTATTAACCTGCATTAATTGTGAATAATTAACTGGAATCACCATGACATTTCCATACATTCATATAATCACCCATGTCTGTTTCAACCAGAACTTACAAGTGTTTAAATAATTGGGGATTCATTCAATTTAAAAATAATCTGCTGCTTAATAAATGTAAACTATAAAACTAAACTAGTACCTCTTTCCTCCAAACTTGAATTTTAATACATTTTCCAGAATAACCAATAATTAATGAAAGAAATTTTAGAGTAATTTGAGAATGGTTACTGTTGATAGCCCTGAGGATTATTTTCTGTAGTCGTATATCCCTATAACTCTCAAAGATGCTTTATTTACTTCAACAATTTAAAACCAAGATAATATCTTCTCATCTTTCACATCTTGGCTCAAATTCATCTCTACGTGTGTATCTATGTTCTGCACAACTCCAACTACACAATATTTCAGTATAACAACAGAAAAATATTATTTTCAGCGTGTATTATAGCCATTAACTTCTAAACACAATAAATTACATGGCAAACATTGAGTTTTTAAATCAGTAAAGTTGTTAAGTCATTAACTTAGATGCCTTTGGCATTTGAGAGTTGGTGAACATGATAATTATTCCACAACATGAACCAAACTTTCTATAAGGAAATTACATTGAAATAATGAATGTTGGAAAGAAAAATGATGCAACAATTGAAAAAATTGTGTGCTTTTGATGTTTTATGTATCAGTCTTAGTACTTTCATTTTATCAAACTTCAGAAGAGTTACATGATCAATAGAGATAACTAAAAATATAAAGAAGTAATAAAAGAAATCAAATATAGTTCCCCAGTCCAGACAATTTTGATCTGTCTCATGCATTTTCTACAGAATTATACATAAATTACATAAAAAAGATTTGAATTACAATTCTTAATTGAATACTTGAAATTCTATCATATTCTAAGATTTCAGTCTGTAAAAAGTGAGGAGCTTTTCAAGAAAGAAAATTGCCACATGATCTTGAAAAATTGCCAGAACTAAAAATGTTAAACAAATTCAGATTAACAGTATATTCTGGTTGTGTTACCCAGACCTGAAAAAGCTGTTGATCTGAGCCAAAAATACACACATTTCTTCTAATATTTAGATGTTACAGTTCCCAGTAGCCTGTTCATAATTGGTTTTCTTCCCATTTCCTGGTAGCTTCTTCCAATCCTGCCTCTCCACCAGTGTGATTCACAGGGCTGTGACTTCACCACAGGCCAGGCTGGGGATTCTCAAATGTTCCGCCTTAACCCTCCATGACACTTGACATCTCTGGTCTCCTGTCTGCCATATTCCCAGTTT
Source organism: Cuniculus paca (assembly GCA_004365215.1). NCBI lineage: Eukaryota > Metazoa > Chordata > Mammalia > Rodentia > Cuniculidae > Cuniculus > Cuniculus paca. The sequence continues at coordinate 39,260 of RJWT010002213.1, forward strand.
TAAAACAAACTCACTAAATGTTTAGGTTTAAGCCAGCCATGTTCATGATGGTGACATTTCCAAGCTCTATGAAGTTGCTGTCCACAGTTGAAATATAGCTGGGACTCTCCCTTGAGAGAATGTCCTCATGAATCAGCCCATGGTCTCTTCTCTTCTTAGAGCTACCCAAAAAAGCATATTTTAAAAACCATATGGATTAAATCCATAATGTTAAATTATGATTTTATTTCTTCTTCACTCCATTTTGCTAAAATTAAATCAGATCTATCTCCTTTAGAAGAGTACCAAAACTCAGAAATAAATATGGAGATGAAAATTTCATGAATTTTTTTTTAAATAAAGCACTAATATCCCTCTTCCTTGAGTGAAAAAGAGAAGCACATCAATCATGCACCATTACCTATGCATTATAAAATAGCTTTTTAGAGTAAGTACATCATCTAAATGTATTGATTGTGATAAAAGAAAGAAAATGAAATTGCTAATATACATTACTTTAAGTCAATTTACATTAACTTATAAGAAAACTGTGGTAAAAGAGCAAAGCCTCTTATACCTTCTCAAAGACATGAGGACAAGTACCTTATCCTGAAGGTCATCATCAATTGTCACCTTCACTCCATTCTGAAAAACCCTATTCTAGAGCAGTACACAATTACTCAAAATTCTTTTAATTGCTCCAAACTCTTCAGCATTAAAACCCAAAATGAAATAATTGTATCCAGATCAAAAGAATCAATTTATTCCTCCATTGACTAGACCCTGAGTGTCAAGAAATTATGAGCAACTGCTGTATGCATGGAGGCGATTCCCACAACTTCCATGTCTGCCATTGTATTACCATAGATATTTGGTCGTCATCACTATCATTGAAACTAAAGAAGTAATAAAATGAACCAAAATGTAGTTTCAGTTGTTTACCTGTGCTCAAAGAACAATGTCTTTATCTAAGACACAGATTTGAAGGTGGTCAAGGACGGAGAAAGAAAGGAAAGAATCATCCCATACATATGACATACATTCAAGATGTATTAACACACATGTCTTAATTTATTAGTCAATCTATAAATAATAAGATTGGACCAATAGACAAGAAAGTCATTAGTTTTGAGAGCCACCTACTTTGTGCAAAACATCTGTGTGATACAAACATTCAGAACAGTACACTTTTCCTCAAAAAGTTTATGAGAAAAAAATTAAATAAAAAGATAAATGTTCTGAAAATAAATTTTCTGCTAGAGATATAAGCTAAGAAAAGCTGTTATTTCCAACTTGAAGTATCAGAAGGTCACTAAACTCTTAGGTGCAACCCTGAAATAACCACGAATTGAATTGTTCTTTTGTACATTTTCAGTTTTCTCAAAATAAGATGGATTCCTTTAATAAGGTAGTAGTGTTACAGAACAAGTACTACGCTCCATAGTTTTGATTTCTGAATGTGGAGTGATGCAAGTGGTATAGTACTCATGATTTTTCTTCCTTTGGCTCTCACCCTTAGAACCAGTTTGTTAAAACCCACTGCAGATGGCAAACAAGCAATAGGATGGAGTTAAAATTCATTTTGGAACTTGTTAGAAGCATTGGTGAAAGGTTGGTTGAATTGTAGGAGGTCTCTTTAGATTTTTATTTTCTTTCAAAGAAATCTTGTTTTTTCATCAGTGAGATTTATATGGTGACTAGAAAATGTATGAGTATGGTGACTTTCTGGATAAAGTAGTTCTTCAAAGAAATACTTCATGAAAAAATCAAAATGTTTCCCACTTCATATCAAATATTAATTTGTTGGAAAATGGATGTACCCTGAGACCATAATGTTAAGTGAAATTTGTCCAACACATGAGTTTAAATATTTCTCTTATATGAGAAATACAAAATATAAATAATTAAAGAGCAAAATAACAGATAATAGGAAACAGGGGGCTAGAACTTTGGAGGGGGTTGAGAGAGCATCTTGCTACATAGTCCACGCTGGCCATGAACTCACTATGTAGCCCAGGCTAGCTTCAAACTCACAGCAATCTTCCTGCCTCAGTCTCCTGAGTGCTGAGATTACAGGCATGCACCACCATGCCTGGCTAGAGAAATACAACTTTTGGAAAAGGAAAGGAGACAGGGAGATGGAAAGAAGGGGAGAGAAGGCAGAGGAAGAGAAAGTGATAAAAAAGAATTAAGATATTTTATGTACATGTACCAGCTTTACACAAAGAACATAGTCACTACATACTATAAACATGTAGTAATAAAAATAAATAAATAAAAATTAACTGCATAATTACAAACAAAAAATCATCTGTTTTCATGACATGTTCTCACATAAAAATTGATGGATCCCTAAAACACTAATGAATTATGTGTGAACAACTCAGGTTCTAAGCTATTTTTAAAATATACAAAGAATTACTTTACAATATTTATTACTACTAAGAAAGGAGAATGAATTAAAATAATAACATTTCTGGTGAGAATTTCTCAAATTCTAGGTCCTGATAGGAGCTACCCTGACAGGAGTTCCTAGGTCCTGATAGGAGTTCCTTACCCTCATCACACCTGCTTGATCACTGCAGGTAAAGAAAGTGACTTACAAAAGTCGGGCGTGTTGGCTCACGCCTGTAATCCCAGCACTCGGGAGGCTGAGACAGGAGGATCGTTGTGAGTTTGAGACCAGTCTGGGCTACAAAGTGAGCTCAAGGCCAGCCTGAATGGCATAGTGAGACCCTGTCTCAAAAAGAAAAGGGCTGGGGATTTAGCTCAGCGGCCTAAGCGCCTGCCTGACAAGTGTGAGGTTGTGAGTTCAATCCCCAGTGCCGCAAAAAAAAAAAAAAGAAAGTGACTTACAACAGGAACAGGCTGTAGTTAGGATGAGTTTGGAGGCATATGAAATCTGAGAG